>OX393578.1:51188206-51437805 GCA_947652605.1 Elmis aenea
GTACGAGAACGGAACGCTGATTTAAAAAAAAAGTAATACTGACTTGTCTAATTTTACATTTAAAAAAAAAACATGGTTGGTACTGTTTTTGGTAGAGTGTCGTAGTGTAGTATCGCAAACAGACAAAAAATGGTTTATAGGATTTAGTAATTATCTTATAACACTGATCCAATAAATAAATGCATAAATAATTTTAAAAAATCTCTATTTAAACGTAAGTATGGTAAAACTACAACTTTCCTATAAAAATATGTCAAAAGTGTGTAGTCAAACGATAAAATTATAAGTGTCTTGTTTTTTCTTTCAATTGTTTCAAATTACCGCTGTCTACCTTCATAGCCTACTTGAAAATATTACTTTGCCCTAATAATTAACAATAAAATCGCGATATCTCGGAAAATATAAATTTTAGGTGAAAAACAGCCTTAATGTTTTCGAAAGAGAATTAAATTTTCTATAAGACGGTGTAAAAAAATATAGGGTGTTGTATTTAAAAAAAATGAGTTATCGATGTTTAAAGTTTCACAACTTTGACCAAGCGTAAAAAACGCCCTGTATAATATTTTAAAAATGTAGGTGGTGCAAAGTGTTACATAATCTATTGTCAATCTTATCTCCAAGCGAATTTCTTTAGACTTGTCAAAGTTTTCAAATGTGGAAAATTTTTGAAAATACTGTATTTTCATGAAAATGCAATTTTCACGAGAACGGTTGACTTAAGACCCATATAACCTTTTACATTTTTTGAAGTAAATTAAAATAGGAATCCAAAAATGTAAAAATATACAGGGTGTTCCATAAGAAAAAGTATAACTTTGATATGGCACTCTTTTTTGGAACACCCTGTACATTGGAAAATATTTTTAAAATGTAGCCCTTATTGATTTACATAATCTAACAGCGACAGAAATTGGAAAATATAAACCGTTTCGCCATAAAACTCCGACGCGTCCGTCGTGACTCACCCTGTATTAGTTAGGTACTTATTTTTTAAGATGTGAATTAAAACAAAGGAGGTTTTTTTTAAAGCTCTATCGATAAATAATTTTACAATATGATATTTATGACGTATAAACTCACATCAATGCAAAAATAGTTAAAATGCCTTCCGGCAATCTTAAAGCATTAACGTTTAACACACGAAGGTAACAATACGTTTAAATAATTGGTAAGTAAAAATAAAATATCAAAAATAATGATCAACACAAAAATATAAAAGTTCTTTAAAAATAAGCTTGGTGTTATAACGTAATTTTAATATCATCATATTAAAAAATTTACATTACAACCTAATAAAACATAAAATCTGAAATTTAAAAAAAGCAAGTGTTAGAAAACAAATAAAACTTTTTAATTTAAAGGATAATTATGTGATACTTTTTTAAATTAATTACGCGATTAATTTAAAATTTAATAACTATAGGTTGTGTTAAAAATAAATTAAGTTAAATATCACTCATTTTATTATCTATGAATAATTTCTTTTGTAGAAATACGACTAGACCAGTTTCAAGACTCCCGTCTCAGCTCTATGTGAATAATAAATAATTAAAAAGCTATATATACATAAAAAAACAGAAGTCTCAAAACTTGTTTCTCTAAAAAATTGAGTCCTCATAAATAATAACCTAGGTTATTTTTAACTAATTGATAAATTGTTGGAGTATTTCAGTTTTTTTGATTAATATAAACAAGTTTCTTTAAATATCATGGGTTTTGCGAAGGACCTTGTTGAAACGCAATTGGAAAGTAAATATGACAAAGAGAGGAAGATTGTGAAGCTGGTGTTGTATTTCGACGAGGTATTCTTCCAGAAAAAGATAAATTATTTTTAATTAAACTTACATATATTCATTTTTAATTACAGTTAGGTAAAATTATCATAGTGTTTTTTATTTGAAATTCAAAATTCAAGTTTATTAATTATAATACAATAACATAGCACATAGCTGCCCATACATATTATTAATATTACAGATTACAGATCTTGCTACATTATATCAACAAAAATAAGACTATAAGCTAAGGCGCACATTGAACTGCGTGGCGCAGTACGGGCAGAGCAGGCCAGGCAGGGCAGAAAACAATGTGGCACAGTTGTCCGCGTACATTGGACAGCAGTTCTGCGCGGCAGTTTACGCATTGTCAAATTAATTAATATTTAAACATTAGAAAGTTATTTTTTTCAACACAGTAATCTATATATTTTTGCATATTCTTATAGAAATATAAATAAATTTTTTATTTGTTGTGTTTTAATTGTTCAAAAAATACTCTAGTTTTGTCTCCCTACTATGAAATATTCTATTTGCCCCTGCAATTAACATATAAATCACGATAGCCCGGAAATTAATAAATATAGGTAAGAAACTAACTTTAAATTATCTAAGTACAATCTAATTATGTACAAAAGTACACATAAAAAAAATTTTTTTATTTCCATTGAATTTGACAAAGCGTAGCAAATGCCCTGTGTAATATTTTAAAAGTTTTACTTGTGCAAAGCGTTTGCGAAACTATTATCTAACTTCAAAAATAATTGCCGCTGCTATCTTAAAGTTGTTAAATATTAAAAAAATTTGAGGGTGCTGCTTCGCTCAAAATTTTTAGGGGAGTGTAATTTACACTAACACGGTTGGTGATTTTTATCCAAATTACCTGTTTAAATTTCGTTTTCATATGTTGTAAATGGCTGGTGTCGTAAATCACAGGGTAGTTACACAACGATTCAATTAATTTTACTTCTAATGATTCCATTTAAAGAAAAGACACAATCAAATCAAAATACTCAAAGGAGCGCGAGTGGCGATACGACACAGTTTCTGTGTAAGATCCACAAGTGTGGGGCAGGCGAAAACGGCGCAGTACTGCGCTGCATTGTTCTGCGTCTCAATTCGCGGTGTCTTATCTCCAAACATGGAATCACAGAAACTGTACCTGCCCTGCGTCAGTCAACTGCGTGTCAATGTGCGCTAGGCCTTTATCAACTTCAAAACAGCTTACGCTGGCATCGAAGTTTTACAAAACAGAAATCGTCCAACAATTTAATTTTTTTGTTTGCTTATGAATAGTACAATATATGTAGGAGATGAGAAATAGTACAATAAATTAACTTTTAAAAGATAAAAAACAAACAGAATAAACAATCACCCTTGAAGTTAAAAAAAAGACATAAATAAATAAATAAATAAAGCACTTTCCAGTACCGGATCACTTTAATATAACCATATAAATGAATAATGTTCTTTTAAGTTTCTTGTAAATCTCCTTTCCTTATCCATATTTCTTAGATATTGAGGTAGATTATCGAAAGTTTGTAAACTCCAAGCAATAGGATTATTTAGGCCAATGTTAGAAAAAACAAGGTGCAAATAAAAACACTGAGCATTTGGTATTTATGCAGAGAACCGTTTTTTTTTTAATGATAACATTTGATTTATTTTTTATTTTTTATTATTTTGTAAATGAGTTTAGATTGTTCAATTTTTACTAAACTTTTCAAACTTTAAAGTTTTAACATATTATTCACATCGATGGTAGATGCAAAATAATTTATATTAAAGAGTATCTTGACAACCTTATTTTGTAATATTTGAAATTTGTTAAATAGTGTGCTTTTAGAAGAAGCCCATGCAGTAATTAAATAAGTAAATTTAAACCCAAAAAAAGCATGATAAATTTTATATTTAAGTTCTTTTGTTAGATACCATCTAACTTTATATATGACACCAATCAATGGCATAATTTTTTTGCTCATTGCACATTATTTTTATGTATTTAATTGCGACTCTTTGAAAACTTTTACCATCAACTATTTTTTTGTAGGTTTGAAATAATTGTGACCATCCACGGAGAGTCTCTAACATTAGGACAACCTTCTCAACGTCAAACATCGTACTTAAGCAGCGAAATACTGTGGGGACATCGATTTAATCCCTGCATAGAATATTCCGCCGATCAACAGGGATATGTATTCAACTCAAAACAATTCAACTCCACGACGATTTTAGATACTCCGTTATGCAGCGCGCATCGTTTAAAAGAAGTAGAAATAGAAATAACAACACCGCCACTATCGAGACAGGCTAGCCAATGTTTGCTTAACGATAAGTTCTTTTTGCGGAAAAACAGTTCAGCCTGGAGTCTTTCTAGTTCAGATGCACATTCAAATGGAAAAAGCCACTTGCGATGTCCTCCTAAGGGTATTACACCTTCAAATTCAAGTGCTAACTTTGATAACTCAGCGATTTCTGGACGGAGGCGTTTGAATACTATTACGGACACGTCCGTGGAAAATTTGAATAAGGACGGCGATGATGCAAGCTCTAGTTCGGATTCTTCTGGTATTATTTTTATTGATAAGAAATCGACTGTAGTTTAATATGATTTTACAATAAATTTTTATCAAAAACTTGACCCTTCCACCCTGAAAACCACATAAAATGGCATTTTTGAAATAGTTTTTGAATAAATCCTGTCGTTTTTAATTACTAGAACACAGTAATTAAAATTTTATTGTTATTAATCAGGCCTAATAAATTTTTTATAACGTGACATTAAAGTGTGGGCTTTAGGACTAAGAGGTTTTAAGATTTAAGACTTTTCATCTTCAAAATAAAAATAAGTGTTCCTTGCATAATCTTTAAAATCACAGATATTTGAGGGAAAGTTTTAAACTAATCAACATAAATTAATACTCCCAGTGAACAGTGCTTTTAATTGCTTTAAACAAATAAAAATATCAACAATTTTGTCCGACTGTCTAAAATCAAAAAAGACAAAAATTAAATCAAACCAAGGTTGTATTTTTTATGTTTTTTTTTGTCTTGTGCTAGATTTTTTATCTTTCCATTTGATTTTCTGTTTCAACTGATTTTATCTTTAATTGTTTTCTATATGTTTCGTTTATGACTCTATCTTTTTTAATTTTTCCTTTGATTTTTCTTAGAAATCTAATTTTTGCTGCATTCACTCGGCTACTTCACTTCCGGATAAAAGTGCTGGAGTTACTACCTTTTTGATCATTTCCACTTTTGTTCGTTTTAAGACTTCTCTATTTCCAAAAATGTTGTTCTCAAACTGTTAAATATTCTTCCCACATTTCCTGTCCTTTCGCTTATTTCCTTGTCCATTCCTCCATTTTTCTCCATGATCACTCCTAAATATTTAAAGATTTCTACCTGTTCAAACCTAAGCCCATTTAAAGTGGTCATGCCCTTTGTTCTCTGTTGTAACGATCATAGTTTTAGTTTTCTCTGTATTTATTTTCGAATTAATTTTTTCTAATTCCAGGTTTAGAGTTTCTAGATTATGTTGCAAATTTTTTTCTGTTTTGCGCGACTAAGACCATGTTGTCTGCGAACATTAGCTCCGTTATGTTTATTTTTTCTATTTTCCAGTTGCCTAGGTGAAACGGTTTCATTTTCTGTTTTACTTCTTTAATTAGCCCATCTATAACTACTGAGAATAATAATGGACTGAGCAAGTAACCTTGTTTTAAGCCCTCTTTTGTTTCAAACTCATTTTGTGTTCTTACAATATTTACAGGTTTTTCGTACATCGATTCTATTGTCGATTGTTTCTATTTCTATTCCCTTCCTTCTTAGGCCCCTCGTTACGTTTGTTTTTATAAAGACTAGGTCTTGTTCCTTCCTTCTTCCTGTTCTGAAACCGTATTGGGATTCTTCTAGTGTGCTTTCTATATTTTCTTTTAATCTGCCTTCCATTACTCTTGCCAGTATTTTCCTTGGTACACTTATTAATGTTATTCCTCTCTAATCAGATTACTTCCTTTTGTCCCCTTTCTTGTAATGTATAATGGTAGGTTTATTCCAATGTTACAATCCTTTGGTACTTTTCTTAATTTTATTACTTCGTTCAATAGAGCCCTTAGTGCTTCTTTCCCTAATTCATCCATGTATTTAATCATTTCCGGTGTAATACCATCTTTACTTGCGGTTTTTCCTAATTTTGCTATTGATTTTTCTAGTTCTTCCATTGTAATCTTCGACATCTCCTAATATCCTCCGTCGCTTCTTACATTTGTTACTTTGTATCTTTCGTTTATTTCATCCGTCCCCGCTAGCTCTTTAAAGTATTGTCTCCATATTTCCATTACATTTTCCTCATCCGTAATTATGTTCCAATTTTTATCTTTTATGTTTTTCATACCATGTTCTATTTTCTTTCTTAGCTGTTTTTACGTGCCATAGAACAACTTTTGATTCTCATTAAAATTCTCTTTCATGTTTTGCCCAAACTTTTTCCATGATTTTTCCTTTGCTTCCCTTACTGCAAAACTTGACTTCTTTTCTTTTTTCTTTGTATTTATTGTAATCCTCTGCTTTCTTTGTATTTAGATAGATTTACCATTTTTCTTTTTTTCCCCTTGATGATCTTTTGTAATTCTCTAGTCCAACATTCTGTTTTTTTTGTGGTTGTGTTTGCTATTTTTGATGTTCCTCAGCTTTCTACTGCAGCCTCTAACAATGTTTCTTTGAAATTCTTCCAGTTATTTTTCTTATTTTTGTTCCTTGAATTTTCCGTTTATTATCTCTCGGTACCTGTTTTTGACTAAACGAGTCTTAAATGTTGACTTGATTTTTATTTGTAGCTTTCGGCATTAACTATTTTTTTGAATTAATTTTTTATAAGGGCTGTGCCACTTGACTACTGAATAGGACTCCTATTAATTTTTAGAGCATAATATTTTAAAAACCAGTTTTAAAAAGTTTTATTATGAGTCACAACAAAAACGATTTTTGTAGCTCAAGAGGTGCACGAAAAAGCGACCTATTGAAAATCTCTTGTGTATTATCAAGCCTTTTAAAGTAATAATAATTGAAACATTCCTAAATTTTCACTACTAAGGCGTTCGTTACTGAAAATTTTGCGTCCTATTTGAAATCATAATTACAGAGTAGGTATTAAAAATAATTTTAATTTGTAAATAATATTCTGGTGAAAATTAAATTAACATCAAAAATATTTTTGTAACCATACCAAATATATGGTTAAAATCAAACAATTCTATTTGATTTCTTATTTTATTGATTTTCACATTAAATTTTATAGGTCAGACCTTTAAATAAATAAAAAAGCATCACGGTTTATGTAATAACGTTTAAAGGTACCCTAAAGGGTCACAGTTATCTTAACTAAAATCGCATTTGAAAATCAGTTGTTTTCTATCGCGCGCCTTTCTTCACCAGCTCCCTTTATCAAATAACAAAAACTTTTTCCAAGCTTTTAAGGTTCTTGCAAACAATATTTTATTAAAAAGATCAAGTCAAACTCTAAACTGATTGAGGAAAATCGAAAGAAAGGGGTGACAGACGTATTGACAAAAAGGAATTTAATATCTCCCGAATATTTCAGATATTAATATAATGCCATTATCAGAAAACGTTTAAACGACGGCAGATGTTTTAATTATGGAACAGATTGTTTTATATAAAAAGGTTTTACAGTAGCGAGAAAACGAATTCCGTGTTGACGTTATTATTGGATTGCTTCAAAATTCATAAAGCGCAGTGCATAACAACCTACCAAATCGCCGAGAAAAATAGTTATGCAAGGTAGTTTGTGCATACAAACGAGACGCTGCAGTTCTCAAAATGTTATTTTATTTATGTATTATGTGACAGATTGTATTGTACACCGGCCTCACTGTTGGGGAAGAGTACTTATTACTCTTGTGTTTATTGTTGGTTATTTTGGCTCGTGATCGTCTTTGTAATGTGGTTGGACCCTCAAACGTTGTTTTACGTAGTACACAGGTCTAGAGCAATTAGTACACAGTAAGAAACAAATAAAACACAACAATTTTAACAACAAACCTTTATTTTTTGACGGGCTGTACATTTCTCGGTGGTTGATTCTTAACTACTTAAGTGCGACTGCCCCAAAATTTTTAGTTCCTGTTGTCATCCTTTTTTTTTTAAATTATAGTTGCGTCCTTGTCATACTTTCCTATAAACACATTTGTACGCGTAATATGTTTTCTACATAATGTAAAAAATTTTCAAAAAATCGTTTGTTGATGGACAAAATCCAAACACTGACGTTGTACTCCAAGTTATGGCCGCAATGTTAATGTATTTTACTAAAGTTAAAATTCTCATAAGTTGGCCCTTTTAAAGTTTTACATGTTTTAGTAACTGATGCGTCAGTATTTGTTCTGTTATTCATTTAAAAATAAATTAAATAACAAAATTAAAATAAATTGATTGATCAATCGATAATTTAAAATCTGATTTAACGTTCTGCTTCATTTAAATGAGCCATTTTTGTTATTGCGCAATATTTACCTAAGGGTTTGCGTTTCAATAAATTTAAAAGTATTAGTGCTTACTATCAGATAACTTTTATGTATTTTGTGTTGCTAGATAATGTAAATCTATTATGACTAAAGAAAATTAAGATTTTTTATACCCAAATGGACTTCCTCACTTTTAAAATTATTGTAAACTTTAATTAAACGGTTAAAATTTCAGTTAAATCATGCACTTTTTAAATAATAACAACAAAGTATTGTAATATTTTATTTAAATATACATTAATTTGATGAAAAATATTAGTAAAACAAAATTAAATGCAGTAAAAAATAAAACGTACCCAAAAAATTTCAAGTTCTAGTTATTGTTACCATTAATGACTTTTTTCCAAAATGTACTTGTCCCACTTTCAAAATAAACCGCTCAAATAAGAATATAACTAAAGTATTTGCTACTTTTAATATAAATTAAATAGGTACACATTTCAATTGTTGATTTTTATTAACATCTTTATAAATTCAAACTAATGAATTTAATTTGAGAGTTAAAAAAGCAACATGGTGCAGCCAATGTGTTAAATATATACAAAGCAACAGAATAAAAATAATTAAGAGTTAATATTATCGCTCTATAGTGTTTTAAATTAATAAGAGCTACTAAACTATTTATGAAACCTTTTAAAACACCAATATATATTCAGTAGGTAATGTAATATTTTTAAGCCCATAGCTATGGTTTTTATGTCAACGAATGTTACATATAGGTTTGCAGTAGTTAAAAGTAAATAATGTAAAATGTTAAAGTTTAGTGTTTAATAATTACTAAAATAATTCAAATATTTAGCAACTAATTAATCTAACTGGATAGTTAATTATTAAATATCGACTTTAACATTATGGAGAAGTATTTTCTTAACCAAAATGGCCAATAACTTATTGTCTGCTGATTTTCACAGAAAAAATAATGAATTAAATATAAATGACATCATAACAACTTATTCGAAAGATTGTTGAGTAAGTGAAGGTAATATTAATAAAACGAATCCTTCGACGAGATATTATTAAAATGATGACAATTATTGACTCTTTCGATGTTTGCTTCAAATCATGACTTCCGAAAATTTTGGTTGGTGCACCAATTAAAAAATTCAAATCTACTACACTAAGGTATATTTCAAGATAAAATTGAATAAATATTCTTAGCCAATATAAATAAAATTATAAAAAACATGATAACAGTAGTAAAATTGTACAGAGTTTGTCAAATTGGGATCAAACCTAAAAAACCGTAAATGAATTTGTCTCCAAAAGAGCCAATAAAAGTTGGCTATTTTCTTTGGTTCATGAACGTAAAATTTTAGTATTTTATTTGTTTTAAGATTAATTGTACCTAAAATTTACAGTTTTGGAAAAAAAGAAATATAATCAAAGAAAAGCCAATCACCCTTCAACATTTATACATTTTAGTTATTGAAAATACATTATGGACGTTGCCACATGCTCAGAATAATTTTTAGTTTACGTAGATAATTATTTACAAGTGAGACATTATTGAAAATAGAAAAACAAGTGAAATTTGTTTTAATAAGTATCTAATATGACCTTCACGAGAAAATCAAGAGTTGCCTGTAATACCTATCTTTGCAAATAACTATGCCGTGTGCCATGAAAAACACTTGTCTCACCAGTTTTTTACTCCGCCAAAAGTACGGTGTAATGTTTATGTGACTCGGAATTTTGACTACACAGGTCCTACTACAAACAGTTGTCATTTTGTCTTAAGAAAAGTTAGATATTGTTTATCGTACATTGTCTGTCAAATGTTATTATTTTTGGAACAGACATTTTGATTAATAATTAATCAGCTGTTATAATTTCTATAGAAAATCCATCTCTAAATTAAGTGAATATGTTAAAATAATTAATTATTGTGTTAATTTGCCGTGTTTTAAATAAAAGTGTCTAAAACTCAACACGTGTTTATGAAAAACCTAAATAAATTTTGCTTCAGTAATTGGATCAACAAAGACAAATTTCTTTAATTCAGTGACTTTTTCCCTAATATCGTTTGATTTTGAGTGAAATTCCTGCAGTAGCCAGAACTAGATGGTAAGTAAAAGTTATTTCTGTTTATTTTATATTTAATCTGTGATGATTATTCAAAACATTAAAATTAATTTGGTATTGAAGGCAGGGTCGCCTTACCTCCATTGTAGGCCCCTAGGCAAATTATCAATTTAAGGGCTCGTTTTTGAAAATTATTGTATATATTGTAGAAAAAAAAGAACAGTAAAGTCATTGGGATAAGTTGTTAAAATTACTTTATTATATAATTATTTCAAAAATTGCATTAACATGTACCTAATAACTCTAAACATAAAATAATCAAATACAAAAAATTGGTTTATTTGCATAAACCTTTTAATTAAAAAGATTACAAGAAACCTGTCTACACTGTTTTTTGACAAACGTATTGATAATATTTTCTAATTCAATATTTGCAATAACTATTTGCTTAATACATAAAAGTGCTAAAGAGTTGAGCTTTCTTTGTGAATATATTGCAAAGATAATTTTTAATCCATTTCAAAACAGAAAATCTACGTATAATCAGTTGCTTTACTAATAGGTTATGTTAAGTAAATTTTCAGCATAATTTCAACATTCAAAAAAGTTGAGAAAATATAATTATTATTATGCATTTAAAAAATTATGAGGTATATTTATATTGTTCGCAAAAGCTTTATTCAAAGAATGATGAATTTCTTTTATAAAAGTTATCCGTTTCAAAGTTATTTTTATAAAACTCTTCTAGATCTTTTGTCATTGTAGAAATATTTTTGATACCTACACAAGAAACATCAACAAACAATATTTTAATCCATTATAGCTTTTTTTAAAATAACAATTCCAAAATTAATTGGGGTAAACAAGATAATTTTAAATTTTTCTCCCCCATTTAAAATCTTCTCCTTGGCTTCTATTAATCATAAAATCTCTTTTGTTGTTTGGGTCTTCGAGTATCTTTTTCATTTATTTTGTTTTCGACAGTGCTAGGGTTTATTTTTTAATATCTTCAAAATCTTCTCCAGTGGCGACTAGCAAATATGCTTTATGCATAAAACCTTTCGCTCTTTTTGGTTTGCTAATTCATCGATGACACTTTAATTGAATTCGTTATATTGTTACTCACAAATAGTCAAATCCGGCTTAGTACGACCCAAATCTTAAATTTTTCTCGCTTAGAGGTAAACTCTAAAGATTGATTTCTTGTAAATATTAAATAGATATGACACATTATAAATATAACAAAAAAAAACTGTTTTTCTTTAATAACTCGAAAACCGGAAACGATAGAATATTTTTGAAAACGGTTCAGAGTTTGTCCTAAAAAACTGCACATTTTTGGTAATTTAACCGTTATTATATCTTGACTATTAAGCGAGATACCCATGTAATCCTCTCGAATTTGGACCACCCTGTACAGTTTTAATTTAGGAAATAATAGATTGAACTAAAACTAATTATATTAAAACAAAAAGTACTTTATTTAATTATAAGCAATAGTAAATATACGATCCGGCTTTTTAAAAATTATATAATAAAATTAAGTTTTCTACATTTGGCTCCAAATGTATTTATTATATTGTCTATGTTGACATCTTTATCTCTATGAATATGCAATAAAGTCAATCCCGTTAAACGCTCTTGTGTCATATTAGATCGTAACCACCCTTTTAACCTTTTTAAAGCCGAAAAACTCCTTTTTGCCGAGGCAACACTAACAGGAAGAGTGCATAAAATTTGCAAAATGATTTTTAAAGTGGCGTATATTTCGGCGTTACATTTTTTATACGTTTCAAAAGCACTCTCAGGTACATTTTCGTTTAACTGAAATTTCTTTTGCCATTCTAATGTTCAAAAATCGATTTCAGATTTAAGGTTTAATTTTATTAGATCGTCGCTTTCAAATACTTTACTTAAATAAGTGACCATTGATTTTATAAATTCATTTATATCTATCTTCACTTGACTTTGTTATAAGCTAAAGCGGCAACGCAGGAAATAAAATACCTATTTGTAAAACTTAATTTTTATAAATATCTTAATCTTAGGGGGTAATTACCCCATTTACCCCCTTGGATCCGCCACTGCCCGTGTCTACTCGCCACTTCGTAATATGATAGCGCTGTGGGACTGAGGATTAATTTTATAAATTAAAGTCATTGTTATAAAACGTAAAAAATCGAGTGTAGCTGCAGTGCAAAGGACAAAATAATGTGTTTTAGTTTAAAGAATATGCATAATTCCATTTTAATCGGAAGGGGCTGCAACCCTGCAGCCTCTTTGAACGTGTCGCCCTGCAGCCAATATGAACTAGCTACTCCTGAAATTCTCAGATACTCTTTATAAATTTTACAAGGCTTTCATAAAGATCTGAAATTAACTCAGTCCCCCTGAATCACCTGCCACCAGCATTTGCCTTGGCGAAAACGACCCTGGATGTAGCTCCGTGAAGTTGGCTCCGCGATATTAAGCACAAAATCTAAAATATATTCCAAGATTTAGTGCTTATTTAGTGCTTTATTGTGCTTTAAGAATAAACTTTATAACTGCAATAGTTTACGAGATATTTCAAAAATTGTTTTTGGACGCCAACTTCACGCTGGCTCCGCGACTTTGTCTGATTGTATTCAATTTGTTATAAGATTTAGTGCTTATTTAGTGCTTTTTTGTGCTTCAAGAATTAACTTGATAACTACTTTGGTTTAGGAGATATTCCAAAAATCGTATTTTGGTGCCTACTTCACGCTGGCTCCGCGACTTTGTCTGATTGTATTCAATTTGCTAGAGAATTTAGTGCTTATTTATTGCTTTTTTGTGCTTCAAGAATTAACTTGATAACTACTTTGGTTTAGGAGATATTTCAAAAATCGTACTTAGGCGCCAACTTAACGCTCACTCCGCAACTTTGTCTGATCGTATTTAATTTGCTAGAGTATTTAGTGCTTATTTAGTATTTAAACAGACCTCAGAATATTATAGGGAGGTATTGGTTTTGTACTTTGATTTGTTGGATTCATAATTCGTGTACTGAACAAAAAGTTATATTTTATGTTCATCATCTTTATCTGATGTTACAACTTATCGATTAATTTCTTTATATCCTTATTGTTTTTTATTGTTGTAAAGTTCAAACTCTGCACATGTTTTCTTGTTTTGCAAATGTAATTTCTTATTTTTGGGAATAGTTAAGTTCTTTAAATTTTGTATAACTGGTCAAGTTCCGATCGGTAAAACCCTTTAGTTTGGATTCGAAGCACCCTGTTGTGTGTAACACGTGCAAGTCACTTTTGTTCTAAAAATTTGTAAACCCCTGTTGTTGGTTACACTTTATCTCAACATCTTTTAAACACATATTTTTTCTGTGCACTTTATATCTGCAGTAGTTTTTTAGGAGATGCTTGAAAAATCGTACTTGGGTGGCAACTTGGATTACACCTTCGATAACGTGTAATTTCTTTATTTTGGAAGATAAGTTTTTGGAATCATAAACATTTAGGAGGCTTATACACTTATTCACTTAATACGTTATTATATTTGATTTGCTGTATAGCAATAAATCGATTTGTATGGTTTCTGATACTTATTTATGTTTCACATCTAATATTTGCTTATTTATGTGGCATATTGCACATGCCACAAAATAAATATTTTTTTAATTTGTTTCAGATGTGTAACAAACTAATATTTCCACGGTAAAATTAAAACACAAACTTTAAAGCATATTATAGATGTGAAATGAGATGTTTTTGAAGCAATTGCAGTAGAATTATCAGTCACTAAAATATAAACAAACCAGCTAAAATTCTAAACAAGGGCATAGGTTGGACCATCTGAAACGACAAATAGTTTTTATGTTCGCAAAGCAATAAATAAGGGACAAGTGTTCAATGAGAAGAATAGTTAAATGGCTAAATAAAGTTTATTGACTGAAATATACCTGCTGTTCTAGATGTGGGCCAATGCGCATTACCAAAAATGATGCAAAAATAGAAAATGTTAAAAATGAAGTCATCAAAATTTAGCCTACAGAAATAAAAACGAAAAAGGGGTCCCCTTTATTTTAAAATATGACTATTGGGATGATCACTTTATTAGAGCGCCCAAAAGCATTGCTTTTTATTAAAACAATCCTCAGTTAAAAGCTCTTTAGTTTGTGTGTAACACGTGTAGTGGAAGGGAACTTGACCAGTTATACAAAATTTAAAGAACTTGACTATTCCTAAAAATAAGAAATTATATTTGCAAAACAAGAAAACATGTGTAGAGTCTGAACTTTACAACAATAAAATACAATAAGAATATAAAGAAATTAATAGATAAGTTGTAACATCAGATAAAGATGATGAACATAAAATATAACTTTTTGTTCAGTACACGAATTATGAATCCAACAAATCAAAGTACAAAACCAATACCTCCCCATAATATTCTGAGGTCTGTTTAAATACTAAATAAGCACTAAATTCTCTAGCAAATTGAATACAATCAGACAAAGTCGCGGAGCGAGCGTGAAGTTGGCACCAAAATACGATTTTTGAAATATCTCCTAAACCAAAGTAGTTATCAAGTTCAATTTTGAAGCACAAAAAAGCACAAAAAAGCACAAAATAAGCACTAAATCCTCTAGTAAATTGAATAGGATCAGAAAGTCGCGGAGCCAGCGTGAAGTTGGCGTCCAAAAACAATTTTTGAAATATCTCGTAAACTATTGCAGTTATAAAGTTTATTCTTAAAGCACAAAAAAGCACTAAATAAGCACTAAATCTTGGAATATATTTTAGATTTAGTGCTTAATATCGTGGAGCCAACTTCACGGAGCTCCTGGATGTGTGTACTTTGAATGTAGTTGACCGTAATTTAAATAATTAATAATAAATATAAACTAAGGTACCGTCTTGTTTGCAAAAATGTCGATACCATTTGTTTTGGTGACACTGTTTGTATATGATAATGTGCATAGAAGCTTCAAGTGTACGTTAGATGAACATTACAACGCAAGACTCGAGGGTAAATATTTCGAACAAGCCGGAATTTCACGTGAATGTATAACATATACAGGGTGTAGACTCGGATCACGCAACATAGCGATTTCAATGGTAAAATTTTAAAAGTCGAATTCTTGCTCCGCTAATTATTTTAGAAAAAAAGTGCAAATACGTTTTTTGTAGAGAAAAAAATTCTGTATCCATAACTGTAATCAATATTACTTTTTCGTTTTCCAAAAACAGAAAAATAAGCAAATTAAAAAACGCGTTTTCGCGAAAATCTGTAGTGCCTTGGAATTATGCTACGACAACTGCCCATCTTACTAACACTTACTGTCACTTTGACGTTTGAAGTTTATTCTTAATTATCATTTTTATTATATCTTGCAATGAAAACATAACTAATTGTGTAAAATAAATGTTTGATAAAATATAAAGGATAATTAAGAATGAATTTCAAACGTCAAAGTGACAGTAAGTGTTAGTAAGATGGGCAGTTGTCGTAGCATAATTCCAAGGCACTACAGATTTTAGCTAAAACGCGTTTTTTAATTTGCTTAATTTTCAGTTATTGGAAAACGAAAAAGTAATATTGATTACATTTATGGATACAGAATTTTTTTCTCTACAAAAAACGTATTTGCACTTTTTTTCTAAAATAATTAGCGGAGCAAGAATTCGACTTTTAAAATTTTACCATTGAAATCGCTATGTTGCGTGATCCGAGTCTACACCCTGTATAAGACCTACTTGTTGTTTGCATATCAAAAGTTTTATTTTATTTGTTCGTCGCTTCCATTACCGAACTATCAAGCACGCAAACTTTGTTATATACGTGTTCGGGAAAAATTTCAGCAGTAATGAAAAGATAATATTGTACGTAACAGCAGTAGTTCGCTGCTTCAAGTAATATTGGGTCATATTTAACGATCAAGTCCATAAAACTAATAAACTAAAACTAAATAGCAATTGTTTTTAACTACGGCAGTAGGTTAGTAGAATTATTGGTAACAGATGTAACGAAGAGGTTTTGAGAAAATTAAATTGTGCTTCTGTTTGACCGTACAAATTTAATTTAGCGGCAATAGTTTTTGGTGTGGCCCAACATGGATTTAAAATTAACTCAGATGGATCAATGACTTCACAGGTTTATTTAATGATTTAATTGTGAACCGTTGCTGGGAAATAAATAAAAAAATATTGACAAGTACTTGAGCAGAAAATTGTATTCAATGACAATGGAATCATTTAATACAGCGTGTACAAAATATAACGTAACAGATCAATATATCGTCTTGTAACAAGTTTACAAAAAAGTTTGAAATAAAAGTTGTATGTGGTAATTTATTACATAACCTTAAATTATTTTCAACTATACACAGTGTTTTCTTTTTGCGCACCGATACCTTTTTTTTGATAGAACACCCAGTACATTTTATAAATTTTAGATGTAAATTGAATTCTCTTGGTCCACATAAAAGCGCCCCTATTGGGATCTCGTAAACTGTAAGAGCTACAAAGAAGTTAAAATTAGACAAACGACAAACTGTTCCTCTTTCTTAGCTCTATTCAGTTTTTAAAAAAGTTCCATAGCACGCTAGATAATCAAAATGGACTTTTTTTTTTAAATCGTTAATATCTCGGTTATACTTGATGGCGCAAAAATGTTTTTGGGAAAAAAGTTGTAGATTATTTTACGCACTGTCAAATGAAAACATTTATTTGTTTCAATATTGTTAAAATTCCTGGCCAGTGGCGTAGCTACACAGGGTGATTGATTGGGACCGGGACTTAAAGATATATGAAGAACGAAAAAGGGTATTGATCTGAAATTTTGGCTATGACCATAATGGCATCTGATCTGTTTAATGAAAATATTTTTAAGAGGGCGACGTCTACTTTCTTATTTCAAATACAATGGTCTATTTTTTATTGAATTTTTGGATTTAACACATTATATAAGAGGGACTTTTAATAGCATTTTTTATACCCAAGTGCAGTAGTTTTTTAGATTTTTGGACTTTTTTGAAATTTTTTTGATTTTGTTGGGATGCTTTTTTTTAGTACTGTAAATAGCAATGTTAAATTCTTCTCTGTCAAATCTTTTGCAAGTTCGAGACTCTTGAAAAAGTTAACGTTGAACACATTTCTCCCTGATTTATCTAACCCTTTTATCATATCTAAAACGACTTGTTTGTTTTGATTGTGTTCTCGCTGGTCACCTGTTTTACCACTGTACTGGCAATTGTTTTGATGATATGAAGTTTGACTATCGCAGGATGCCCAAATCTTTATGCCATATTTCCTATCACCTATGCGCTAGAGCTAGACAGTGAACCAGAGTCTGATCCAGTAATACATTGTCAAGTTAATAAGTTTCTTATTTTCATTTTTCTTTTGTATACAGTGGCGGTAAATAAAAAAGGTCCCTCAGAAAGCGAGCCCTCGACCATTCGCCTCATGCGCTTAATGGTAAATGTGATCCTGGCAGGTGATAATAAGCACTTAAACAAAAAACATAATTGTCAAACGGATTCAAATATAACAGTTAATTAATTAGTTTTTAAATCTATTGCTTTATAAAACACCTCGACTTTGAAACATTGTTCACATTTATTTAAGAATCAAACTTGGAATTCTTAAGCCTAGTCCAGATTGTAAACAAATGTTTCGGAACAATATTGAACACTGTGCCTAAACAGTTGCGAAACATTGTTTCGGAGCAATCTGTATACGTTGTTCCGCGTCCAGACTTAAGTCAGTGTATCGGTGTTTCTCAACTGATTATCATGTCCAGTGAGGCTATTGCAGGAATTTGTGCTGCCAATTTATTTATTTTACTTAACGGCCGAAGGAATAAAGAAAAGAAAAGAAGAAGGTGGTGGATACGGAAAGCACTAATGGAAGGCACCAGTTATGGCAATGAGCTTTTGATTGACCTACAGTTTTAAAAATTTTACTAGGATGTCGCCTAGTGATTTTGAAGTTCTGTTGCTTATGATTGGAGGAAAAATATGCCGGAAAAATACAACATTTAGACAATCAATTGCTCCATCGACTAGGCTAGCTGTTACACTTCGATTTCTTGCCAGTGGAGATTCCTTTACAAGTCTCGTGTACATTTTCAAAATAGCAAAGCAATCATTATCAGAAATTGTTTCTGAAGTGTGTGAAGCTCTTATAACATCATTAAAACAATATGTCAAGGTGAGTACAAATTTATTAAGAACTTTATTACATGTTAATTTCACTCGTTTGGAATTCATGGAAATATTGCTGAACAGGCGATATTTCATTACGTGGTTCAGTTGTACTTGTAAGGCCTGTTCATGTCAGTGGATTTGGAGTCGGTGGATCTGACATCCATTGGTGAGAACTAGCTGATGAAGCACTAGATGGTCCTGACAGACTGCAATTATGCGCTGTTGAACTACTTGCCACAACCAAGGGTGTATAAGGTTGGTTCATTTGTTGGCCATACCTGCCCATTGTCAAGTTAAATAAAACATTATCTATACAATTCTGGGCTATAGCAATCTCAATATCACTCCTACCGCAGCTTCGCAATTTATTTCCCACATGTTCTCCATAAATGGAGTAGTTATCTCGTTTGGAAACACTATCTGTGAGTGTTTTTATACACTGAAATGCTTCCTTTACGGCTTCACCATCATTTTTCATCTTCTTCTTAGGCACTTTAGGAGTTCGAAATTCAGTGCTTCCTGAGCTGATATCACTCTTTTCTCCATTCCCGTCTTCAAGTACATCCACATGAACAGTATTATTTTGATTGTCGTCACTGAACACAACCTGGAAATAAAACAGAATTAAATAGCACACTGAAATTAATCAACATTTTTTAAAAAATATACAGGGTGAGTCATTAGTGGCGGATCGGTCGATTGTGGCTAAACGATTTGAGATAGAAAGTTGATTCAAACGGTATTCCATACAGTTTTTTCTTCCAAACACGATAAAAATATTTTGAAATATAAAGGGCAAGTCACCTCTCTGGAACCAATAGCAACTTTTATATTTCAAATATAACTCTCCATTTTTTATTTAATATTCTTGACCGCCTTCATTTTAGCTTTACATCGATATAAAATAGTACAGGTTTTCATGCGGCCTTGTCACTAAAAAAAAATAATTTTCAAAATGTTTCAAGG
This sequence comes from Elmis aenea, assembly GCA_947652605.1. Taxonomy (NCBI): domain Eukaryota; kingdom Metazoa; phylum Arthropoda; class Insecta; order Coleoptera; family Elmidae; genus Elmis; species Elmis aenea. The sequence goes on from OX393578.1 coordinate 51,207,703, forward strand.
TTTTAAGTTTTTATTTAAAAAATTCTCCTGAAGTCATTTTTCGAAGCACAGAGTTGTAATTTGGCAAGGACATGCAGAAAACATTGCTCTATTAGCTCGATACGAAAAAGTTTGAATCACGCAATCATAAATAGGTGGCAACTTTCGTGATTTTCAAAAGCTCGTAATTCAATTTTTTCAAATGCAAACCCCTGTATTTTTAATTTAAAAAAAAACTTAAAAACCTCTGTAATACATCAACCCTTATATATTTGGAATGACAAAAAAATAAGGCGTTGAAATAGGTCATAGCCAATTATGGGTTCTATTTAAAAAAAATACAACTTTATGTCACAACTCGAATTTCGGATATTTTTTTGAAAAATTGACTACGCCACTGCATTCCTATCAAAAAAGTGCCTGTAGAACGTCAAAATTATTTTTCTTTATTTTCATAAACAAGTGAGATATGGTCATAAAACGAAAAGTCGAAAAATCGAGTTATCAGCGATAACTCGAAAACAAAAGACGATAACTAATTTTAGTTTTCACCATTAACTTTTTCTCGAAAAAAGAGATCGAGCATGGGCCTCCATAAGTCTTATAGTTACCGAGATTCCCTATGAGAACATCGAAATTTGCCCACCCTGTACATAATGTAACTTTGACATGCGTTTATTTGCACAACTTTTTGCGAAGAAATGCGGTTTCAAGCAGTTTATACTCGCCTCCTGGTACATTTGATTCGGAGGATTCCGACAATAATCTTATTCCCGGAACATGGAGGACAGAAGTTGACGATTCTAACGCCCTAATGTCTTTACAAAATATACCTAGGAAGGCAACAAGTGAAGCACAGAAAATTCGTGACGAGTTTCGGGATTATTTTGTGTCTGCTGAAGGATCAGTTCCATGGCAATATTCCTATTCATAATACCTAATGTTTTTTTTTGTTGACACTAGTACCCACTTATAAACTAATTGAAAAAGAAAAAGATTGTACCTACTTATAAACTAATCCATGACATTTTAAAATAGGATAAAATAGTGTAATAAAGGTTTTTTCACTTACCTCTTCTGTTTCACTGCCGTCAGTAGTTCGTGTCCCTCTCGGTTCACTTCCTTGCAAAAGAAATAAAAGCGGCTCGTACCCAAACCAATTGCACTTCTTCGATGAAGAACCACTTTTCTTAGTGCCTTGTAGTTTTTTGTGTTCCCGTCGAAATTGGGATTTTAGCATGTGCACTTTCTTTTCAACTTCAGGAACTGTTACATCACATGCTTGAGCAATATTTCCAGAAGCATCCCTTTTTTTATTTCTATTTTTGTATTCACCACATGTGACATCCCACAAACAAGATGAACTATGCACTTTTTCTATCAGTTGTAAAGTTTTTTCTTGATTCCACATTGTAATAAATATATAATCAAGAATCACTCTAACCAAAACTCTGTTTGACTGAACCGTGTTTGACAACAGACTAGTTCAATGTTCCAATGTTTCCCATATAAACGGGAAACAAGGAACAGGGCTTTTTTTTGTTTCGCAACATTAGTGAAACAGTTCCGAAACAAGCTAGAAACAAAGTTGAGCTGTTCCGAAACATCGGGAACATTGTTCATGAACACTGTTCCGAAACATTTGTTAACAATCTGGACTAGGCTTTATTACACTACACAAAGTAAACAAAGGGAGTATGAAGCGATATTAACGCTTGTTTAAAAAATCCCCAAACATTTGCCTTTATTCTGCGCCGATGTTAACATGCGCTTGTGGAATTCTCTGGATATATGACATCAACAACCAGACACTAAATTTTCGGAAACGAGGTAACAATAAAACGTTTTGTATATTTCAATTAACTGGAAGAACAAAATTAATGAGATAAGATGGCCAAAACACCGATTACAGATTTTTCTACCGATTAATGGTGCACCCTTAGTAACAACACCTAATTCAATTTCATATATTATCTACATTCTGAACTTTGACGGTAACCTATGCACTAAATTATATTAGTAATATAACTTGCAATATTTCTTTGATTGAGGAAACGCTTGTGGCACGTTATCCCGCGACGTAATTTAATTTCTAAATTGACCACGTGCAAATCGCCTTAAATTGAGAGATCGATCCGCGAACATTCGTTACCAGGGCGCCTAATACATAGTAGGTATTAAGACTTGAGAAAATGAAAGCGTTCCATTTCATTGATCTCATTATCGAGGTCTTTGTTAGCGTGCAACCAGCAGTTTAGATAACAAACAGTCAACAACGAACGGCTGATTCTAATGACTATCATATATTTGTACATGGACGATCTTTTTAAATTGCCGTAGTTTGTTTTTAGTGAAATCTTCGGTTATCAACAACATTCGAAAATTTTAAAATATACTGTAATACTTTTAGAATACTAATATTTTTATAAATGACTCCAAAAGCAACGTATTTGCTTTAAAATGATAACAAACGCTACATACAAGAGCATAAAATTATATTTTCATAAATCTTTACATATTTACTAAATTTTTATTTAAAAAAAATTTCAAGTGTAAGTAGGGAATAAAGGCAATCTCTTTGCGTGATTGACATTCTTTAGATTGGAAAGCTGATTAGAATAAACGACTTCATAAAACATGAATAATAAACTACTGACTCGTTTAGGAACTGTGATCTTAATTTTTACATTTTAATAATCAAATCATAAAAACAAAAAGTATTACAATGTTAACATAACTTAAAAGATTAAAATATATTTTGTTAAATTCTTAAATTACAAGGGTCAACCTGAATTTATTAAGAATAGAAAACGCGGTTAATATTTTCTAACAAGGGAGGGTCACGATATATTGTTGCTAGAGTGTGTTTATTGCATCAAGAACATTAAAACTTAATACTTTGCAGAGTTATACGTGTCACTGGCCATTTCCTTCGGAAAAATAAGGAAAAAACTGAAAAGTTGAATATAAAAGGTAATTTTTGCGATCGCGTTGGCCATGAAACCGTCAGATATAAAATCAAAATTGTTCTATTTACCAATTTGCGCATTCTTAACTAGTAAAATTGTGCAAAGTTTTTGAAAAAATTTTAAACGGTCCCGGAGAAAACCGTCAAAAACGAAGCCCTTGTAGGAACGATTCTCCCTATGTTAGCCTATTCAAGTCGCATATATTTAGTTATAACATATGATATACCACAACTTCTCAAATCATAGCGTCGTATAAGATTTTTTCAAAAACTTTGCACAATTTTACTTGCAAAGAATGCGCAAATCGTCAAATAGAAGAATTTCGATTTCATCTTTGACGGTTTCACGGTCAACGCGATCGCTAAAATGAACTTTTTTATACCAATTTTTTAGTTTGTCCCCTATTTTGTTCGAAGAAAATAGTCAGTGGCACGTATAACTCTGGAAAACATTTACTTTTGATGTCTTTGATGCAATAAACACAGCCTTAATCAAATTCTAGCGACAACATATCGTGCGTGACCCTCCCTTGTTCGATTTAATTTTAACAACGTTTAAAGTTATTCCCTTAAGCAATTATATACTTTACCGTTCTTACCTTTCACTCCCTAAGAAACTATCAAAAGCTCTTTTTCGAAATAATTGTAGAATTATCGCGAATGGCAATATCAATCTCCTCATCAGCCAAGATGTTTCTACGCTGCAAGTTTTTTTCACGCCTAAAAATGAAGAAAAGTTACACATTGTTGTTCGTCGCTTGTGTCAACTTTGGAAAAAAATTAAAGTTCGCCAATTTTAAGAAAATATAAAGTTTTATGGCAAATTCTTCCAGCTTTGCTTTTTGGAACTAAGAGCACTGATGAGGTGTAAAATGACTAAGATGTTTGTTAAATGGAGGTGATGCATTATTGATCTAATAGCTTTTGGATATTTTGGTTTTCTGATCGTTTCGTTTGGATTTTGAGAAATGGGAGGAAATATACTTTCAACTGATTGCTGATGTATGTACGTAGATAACCTACGATCTTACAAAACTATATTTTTTATTTAGGTGCCTTTTTAAGTTATTTATTAATTTTGGGGCGCTGATTTCAGAAAAAGCCTACCAGTGAAAATATTTTGTTGCGGTACCTTTTACTTTTCCTCGTTTTTATGTACCATACTTAATTGTTACTTATATCAAGATTTTTTCAAAAACTTTGCACAATTTTACTTGTTAAGGATGCGCGAATTGGTAAATAGAAGAATTTCGATTTTGTCTCTGACGGTTTCATGGACACGCAATCGCAAAAATTACCTTTTATATTCAACTTTTCCGTTTTTCCCCTATTTTCCCGAAGGAAATGGCCAGTGGCACGTATAACTCTAGAAAACATTTATTGTTGATGTTTTTCATGCAATAAACACAGCCTTGATCAGATTCTAGCGACAACATATTGTGACCTTCGCTGGTAAGGCCCAACAAAAATTTCTTCCTCCAACTTGGCATCACTAAGATTCGGAAAAATTCCTCTTAGGTATTTGAATCATTCGCTTTTCATTGTCCATTAGGTCAATTAAAGCACTAAACTTAATATTGGTTTGTCCTGAAATTCAATTCTTTCGGGCAAGTATTTCTTATCATAGTGACTTGCTGGATATCTGTTGTTCCATAAACAGAGAAAACAACAGTATTTTGTGAATAATTCACCTTGCATGCTGAGTAACAAAGCTGCAACCTTCTAATCTTTGAATCACTTGTGTTCTTCGGACTTTACTCTTTTGAGGATTCTTTCTATGTGTATGATTCTTTGTATACAAAAGTTCCCTTCGGAGTCAATAAAATCACTTGTTTAGAAGATATTACGATAAAAAAACAAAAAAACCGTACTTTGCAAGGCTGTATTTGAATTTAACTCAAAAAAGTAAAAAGAGCATATTTTCATCCATGCTACTGAAACACTGTTGACCAGTGTATTAAAAGCTTCTTCAGATATAAACTCCTGAATTATAATTTTGTTTCATATTCCTACTACTTTCTTGTTTCATTATGCTTCTTTAGAAAAATAATAAAATAAGATTGTTAAAACTTAAAACTTAAACTTCATTTAAAATTTCCATACATGTTGGTTAACACAAGCCGACATGTTTTTCTTGTTTTGAATTTGATTGGTGTTATTTACTAATTCGGTGTCGCTGATTACAAATCTGAATTTAGTTTTTTGATAGCACATCAGGTTTTCACACAAAAGAATTGTTTAACGAATTGGATCGGTTACGCCAGCTGTGCAGGTACGACGCGACGTCTTGTAGACCCGAGCATGTTGGTCCGAAGGCTGGCTAATTATTACCTGATGTCCCGGTTTCCCGGATTTGTAACAGTTACAAATCAGTCAAAATACAATAACAGTATTGTTATTAACCCTTTAAATATGTATGTAATTCGTTTTTTTTTTATACAGGTAAAATTAAAATCCTTTATTTGCGTATGGTAGAAATCCATAAATTATGTAATTCTACGTATTGGACCCAAACTTTTTATTTTGCTGAAAAACCTGATGAGATAGCAAAAATCTGTGAGTGCCATTGAATTCAGAGCATGTTACTTTATAAGAACAGCAATTTTAATATAAATTTAACAATTTTTTTGTTTGAAAACTCATTAACCTGTTTTTCCATTTTCCTGAAAAGCTTGATGTGATAGCGAAAATCTGTATGCGCCATTGAATTCAGATCATGTAATTTATACAAGAATAGCAGTTATAATTTAAATTGTGCGAATAGTTTTTTTTTTTTGTTTAGATATTTTTGAAATTTATACAGGGTGTCCCCGTTATCACCGCGAATATTTTAAGTGGTGATAGAGGACCTTTTTCTAAGAAAAAATTTCAAGTAAATTTTTTTCCTAAAATCAAATGCTAAGCTGATATCAACACTTACTTGATTTTTTTACACTTCTGCATTTATAAGACTCTGTCGCCGAAAATATCAATTTTATCGTAAAATACCTTTAAGCTTTTTAATAGAGCACAAAATTTTCTACAAAATTAGTTATATTTATTTTTTGTCTACAGGCAATGGTTTGAGAGTTATAAAGCAGTTTGTACAAAAAAATTTAAAAAATTTACAAAATTTAATTGTTTCTTAGACTTTGCAACCGCTGTATCTTTAAAACGAAAGGTTGTACAAAAAAACCGACGGCCCATTCCGGATAGCAAATTTTATGGGCTACAACTTTGGTCTATTGAAATTTTTTCAAAATCAAACCGATTTTCCGGAAAAGCTGAAAATAAGGAATAGAGTGCAAAAACAAAATTTCCTACAAATATTGTTTTGTATTTAAAAATGCTTTTAAAGAGAGTGCGATTACGTGATTGAAAATGATGGAGGTCATTTTGAACACTTATTGAAGTAATTTTGTGGTTACATGTTCATTTTATTGCGTCCAGATGGATTTGCATTGTTATGCATTTTATCGTTTTCGAAAAACAAAAACTCCCGGTAATTATGATATTTTGTATTTAAAAATGCCATAGCATCGGCAACATTCATAAAATTATGTATCTCATCAGTTTCAAAGCTTTTTATGAAGTTTGAAATTCTTCAGAAAACCACCCCTTATCATTTTTTTTAAGGAGCTAACGAACAAATTTAAAAAAAAATTGTAAAATAATAAATAAGTTATGTAAATTTTTAAAAACGCTGCATCTTTTTAACGAAACGTCGTAGAGCAAAACGGATGCCTATTGCTGATAAGGCATTTAACGGACTACAACTTCGGTAAATATGTTGTTCAATAAAACTATATGTATTATAGAAATGTTTATAATAGTGAAAAAGGTGAAAAAAAAAACGATAAAATGCAAAACAATACAAATCCATCTGGACGCAATAAAATGAACATGTAACTACAAAATTACTTCAATAAGTGTTCAAAATGACCTCCATCATTTTCAATCACGTAATCGCACTCTCTTTAAAAGCATTTTTAAATACAAAACAATATTTGTAGGAAATTTTGTTTTTGCACTCTATTCCTTATTTTCAGCTTTTCCGGAAAATCGGTTTGATTTTCAAAAAAATTCACTAGTCCAAAGTTGTAGCCCATAAAATTTGCTATCCGGAATGGGCCGTCGGTTTTATTGTACAACCTTTCGTTTTAAAGATACAGCGGTTGCAAAGTCTAAGAAACAATTAAATTTTGTAAGTTTTTTACATTTTTTTGTACAAACTGCTTTATAACTCTCAAACCATTGCCTGTAGACAAAAAATAAATAAAACTAATTTTGTAGAGAATGTCATGTTCTATTAAAAAGCTTAAAGGTATTTTACGATAAAATGGATATTTTCGGCTACAGAGTCATATAAATGCAGAAGTGTAAAAAAATCAAGTAAGTGTTGATATCAGCTTAGCATTTGATTTTAGGAAAAAATTTTACTTGAAATTTTGTCTTAGAAAAAGGTCCTCTATCACCACTTAAAATATTCGCGGTGATAACGGGGACACCCTGTATATGTGATGTTCGTCTTTAAAAACTCATTAATCTGTTTTTACTTTTTGCTGAAGAACTTGATGTGATAGCGAAAAACAGCGTGTTCCATTGAATTCAGAGCATGTATTTTATATAAGAACAGTTATCAAAATTAAAACAATTTTCACAAAGTGCTAAAATATCGGTCTGTGATATTTATTCACATTAATTTATGCTGCCCTGTTACTGTTTAGGTTATCAATTTAACGAACCGAATGGAACATTATCTATTTTTTAATCGGTTTCATTTCGATCAGCAGGCAAATATTGAATTTTCGCAGCGCATGCACATCCGATGATTGAACTAATACTGCGTACACAGTATTTAAAACTTGTTCCATGTATTTCATGTCGGTGTGTGGTCCATTACCCTCCGTACCCTTCAGTCCGTTAGTTTCACAATTCAAATAAGCAATTAAAACCGACTCTGTAATCCGGTGCGGAGCAAATTAAGCCCCAAGGTAGTAACTAGCAACTGTGACGTCACGTCCTCCCTTTGGTCACTACCACATGTACCGCTCTTAGTGCTCCATTGTTTTAGTTTCCTGCATAGTTCTATTTGCGTTTCTATGGTCTGCTCCTCTCTATGGTGCTGTAAATGCAAGAAATGAAGGAATTATATGACCGTCACGTGTTCAAGCAACGTCTTTACGACATCGAAGGACGTTGATCTAGGAGCTGCTTAAAATGCTGTGTAATATGTATAGAGGTATTACTATTTTATGTTTCCATAATATTGGACTAGAAGCTGAAACCGACGTAAAAATTCTATGAAAATATTTACTACTATGGTGTCTGAGCTATTGCGATAAGTTTATATTAAGGATTCTGTCCCGGGACCAAAGTTCTTGAAAATATTCCTTTTTTTGTTGTCTCCAGTTCCGGACAAAAATCCAAGTCTCAAGCCTTTTTTAACAATTTTTACTCTGCAATTAAAATTGTTAAAAATTAATTGTATTTAATTTTATTCTTCAGGCTTTCGCGGCTATCGTCCATGTTACAATGTTCGTTCCCGGGTTTGGAACCGCGTCTTCTTGATTTGTGTGACGTTTCGACCATTCTATGTTGGTCTTTATCAAACGACTGAATTGGTGGGTTTGTTGCAGGGTTTATATATCCGGCTGTGGAGGCGTGGTGTTCCGCCTGACGAGTTCGTTTCGCCTCAGCGATTTCTTGATGACCGGTTTCCAAATGCTTGGTAGTTGCAGGCCTGTGTCTCTGTTAAAGTTGTTGGGGTTCTTGGCAATTTCCATAGATTCCCTAAATAGTCTAGGCCAGAAGTGGTTGGCGCGGGCCAGTAATTTTGTGTCGTCGAAAAGTATGGTATGCCCCATGTCCTGGGCATGTTCTGCTACGGCCGATTTTTCTATTTGTTTTCTTTTTGTTTGCCCTTCATGTTCTTTAAGGCGCGTTTGTATGCTTCTGCCAGTCTGTCCTATATACACTTTTCCACAGGAGCAGGGTATGAAGACGCGGTTTCAAACCCGGGAACGAAAATTGTATTTAACCTACTTTAAATTCATTCAGTAAAAACGAAACCGACAAAAGATCATTTACTTCTAGGACTTAAAGACGCGATATAATTTTCGTCTTACAATGATTGAACGATTTTTAAAACTAACAAATTGTGTTAAAAAATCGTAACTAGATTTTAATATGGTTGATTTATAAAACGTAAAAATTATAATATTAGAAAAGTTTTGTTCCACTAGAAATAGTAGTTAAAGAAACCAAGCGCACCGCACTGCTCAAAACAGCGCAAAATGTTCGCGAACGTTGCAGTTCGTGCTATTTGGACTTAAAATGTACGCGGTTTGCCGTCCAAATTAGACGAGCATAAACGTTTTGCGCTGTTTCGAGCAGTGCGCTGTAGTTTGGCGCGCTTGGTTTGGTCGTCCTCCAAGTCTGTTTTATACTATACTATTTTTTCGTTTAAGAAAATCGTATACGATTTTCTAGTACAGTGTCAATCAGAAATAAAAAATCTTTGACGAAAAATTCGTACGAAATTACTACCTGCCCTAAATGCGTCCAATTAGCATGGGCGCATGCGTATTCTACTGTAACTGTATCTAACCGCATGTCATTTGTGGGTTAGGATAACTGAAACAATCAAACGATGTTAAATACTACTTATTACTGTTAATCCCTCACAATTTATTTTGTAGGAATAAATATGTAGAATGGAACAAGCGTTAAATATACGTTAAATTTGAAAATGATTCGCTTTCTGTTCTGTGATCAAATTGAAAATTTGACATGGTTACTCAAGGTGCCAACAAAATATGATAAAAGTTACTTAAAAGTAACCAAAAAATATTAGAGTTTTCGTACGAAAAAATAGTGCAATATAAATGGTTCATATTTTCCATGCTAAATTCTTGAACGAAATTTTTGTATCAAAAATCGTATACGATTTTCTTAAACGAAAAAATAGTATAGTATAAAATAGACTTTAGTCTCAAAGTTGTGTCACCTACTTATCGGCAAATGTTATCATAATTTTTTCCCGAAGACTAGAAGATCGTAGAGCAGTGATTTTTAACCTGTGAGGCAAAATATCTAAATGGGGGCGAGAAGAAAACTATTTATTTAAGCAAAAAAAAACACAATAACTTAAAATGTATACTGAAAAATACAGCAGTCACACATCCGGCAGGTTCTTAGTAAACCTAGTAACTAGTGTTAAAGTATTTTTATGATTAAAATAACAAAAAGGCACTGAGAAAAACACACGTTTAAAAATAATTCACTCAGTACAAAAACGGTTGAGAAATAAAAACAAATAGATTGTTTTGGTAGGACAAGATCACTGGAAGGAGGACACAATAAAAATTGATATGAAAAGGGGGGGCCCAATAGAATTTAATATAGAACATGGGGTGTAAATACGAAAAGGTTGATAAACACTGACGTAGAGATAAAATAAGAATGATTTTTTTATTTGATAATATATTTACACAATTCAGAAGTACAAAAAAGTTATTTTTTTTTCTATTGTTATACAGAAACTACGCATATTGTTTTCAGAAAATTTATTATTTTTTTTAGCTTAAAATGAAGTTTTGATGATCACAATGAAACTGAGATTTAGTAAAATATAAATTTGCAAAACTGAGGTAATATAAAGTTATAAAAAATGCAATATTGTGAAATTACATGTTGCAACCAAATTATCGTTTTAAACAGGAATTTATTATTTGCTCTACAGAAAAATCTAAAAGCTATATGTAGCTATGTATTGTTTGATTATCAATTCAACTGTGTTTGGAAATCTTCTTCACCACGTTTCTACTTGAGGTAGTTAAAAATGTAGCGACCAGCACCTCCACCAGAAACAGTTTACTTAAAGTGAATTTCCCTGTAAGGTACCTACCTATAGGTATGTTTAAAAATTATTCCTTATTTATTAGATTTTCACAACTTTGTTCTACCTTGCATTTAAAATTTGTAATACCAAGAAGTACTATATGCTTTTTATTTAAATTCAAATACTGTTTTTTACGAAAAATTAAAATAAATCGAGTTTTATTTGTGTTAAGTGTATTTAGTCTTACTTAAGCGTCTGATTTAGCGGTTTAAGCCCTAGAAAGACACAAAACTTTGGATTGGCGACTTTTTGCACTTAAATTATAAAATGACTGATTCTACTTAGACGAACATGGAAAAGAATTCTTGATGGTTTACTAAAAGTTAAAGTTGATTAACTTTTGCTTCATTTGTTCAAGATTTTTGTATCACCTTAAGCTAGAAGTAAAGGAATATGAAAGCTTAAATTTCAATTAAAACTCTTTTAGACTTTGGCGTTAAATGTCTCTAAATATAATTTATTTTATTTAAAATATAATAATGCAAAAAAAAACAGTTGTTGCACAACATTCAGGAGTTGTTTTTCTAAGCCCTTGTTCTGGAGAATAATGTCAATGACCTGTAACTACTCCAGCAGCTGGATTCTGTAACTTTGGATTTAACGGAAATGCAAGTTCATTACTACCTTGTTAATATGACCCACTTCTACGAAAAGCGATGCTCTAACCCACCGGTGGTAACTCACGGCGGGTTTACCCAAGTTAAAACCTGTATCTACTATTTTAGGAAAGTTAGTACAGAAAATCCTACTGCGCACGTTCACAACTGAAATATGCTTAACGCGTATTTGTTTAAAAATTACCGCCATGTAACTTTGTACACTCTGTCTTACATTAAAGTATTTATGGTAGTTTTTTTTTAAAGTTTTGATGCGTTTTGTTCCTATTTTTATATTACACAACGATTTTGTTAAGTTTTCTTATTTTATAGTTTGTTTACTGAATTAATTTTGTTTCAATGGTCAGCACTTTGGGTGGGTATTTTTAAAATTCGGCCAGTGATGTGGTAAAGTAATTCTATTTTGTTTAGTTGATTTCATTTATTTATTGCACTATGTACGTTACAAACAAATATACCATGTTATTTATATATTAAGCTGGACTGTGAAATTAAAATTGGCGAATAATACACAAAGATATGACAAAACTTAATTTTGATATAATTTTGTGCATCTCGCAAGTTACGTTTGCATATTTCTTAATGTTGCGTTTATTCTTTTCTTCGTTCCACCATAAAATATGTGTTAGATGGGCCATCATTCTGAAAGAATGTAAAAATACCAATATACTGTCATGCGAATAATATACATTACTAGTTTACATGAGGTATTTATTTACTTGTTGAATGAACACAATATAATATTACGGATTTAAAAATGTAACAAAATTAATATCAATTTGTAAAATAAAAGATTTACTGTACTTACCAAAGCGCTATTTCGTCGCTTCGTTCCTAAATTTACTTATATCCAACACACTTAATTATTGTTAAAAATAGTTTCTTTTTTAATTCAACACAAATACAACACTCCAAAAATTTACTTAAATATAACATTTCACCCCCAATCATTAAATGTTATTGAGTATTGAGTAAACAAGTCGAAATGACAGGGTTTTAGCCTTAAACGCGGCTGTCGAGCCGGTTTCACGCGAATTACGTCTAGCATTTACGGTTAGGGTTCATCCTTGGTCCTCAGAAGAAACGGAATATCAACTACCCGAACTGGGAAGTCACCACTAACGCGTGGTGTTTACGCTGGTGTTTAAAAGTTACGGAATAAGGGGGCTGGTGTAGGTAAGACAGAATTGCGTTGTCTCTGATTGTGTTTAATGCATGTGTGCATTAACGTGTTCGTGAATGTTAAATGAGTTATTAAAATTAAATGGAGGGGAGGCGAGACCGTCTTCATTTTGACTTATGCACGAAGCTTTCATATTAAAAGCAGATTGCTAATCACAATATTAGGTAGAATAGTACGTTGACTTCAGAAATTACAGCTATGAGTGACAAGGAGAATAGTTAAAGATAAAATGCCAAGTCGTTAAATAGATGTTTAATGTTTAGGAAGGAAAATATGCTGTCAAAAAATTATCTTTATATTTTTTATTATTTATATTTTTAACTGCAAAAATAATTAAATGAACAATATTATTACACCCGAAAGGGTAAACAAAGGCTCTAGGATTAGTTAGTTTTTGTATTAATGAGGTAATGAAAAGTAGAAAATACATGATCGATTTAACGTTTGCACCTTTTAACGCTGAAAGTTCTGGGCACAATCCACTCCACAATACAATATTTTTGCAAATATAAGCCCTTTTTTAAAGATTTATATGTACTTATGAACAAGAACTAACAAGGTACTAATGAATTACATAACCTCGTACTGAATCTGTTCATGTACGGACTATAAAGAATATTTGGCGGGACAGTATACTTTGATGCTTACGTTTGCGTCACTTGTGAATTATCCCGGGTAGCTTGCTTCTCTTTAAGTTTGCCAAGTACACTATTATATATAAAATGTATGAAAAAATTTGCATGGGGTTTTGTACAGCATAATATAAACATTCTTGTAATTATATAGGGTGTTGAGTTTAACCAAACCAACTATCAATTTAATTTTTTAGATAGAAGACTGTAAAATGTAAATTACTAAATAAGTGGTGGGTACCTACCTCACTTTTAAATGTACTTTTTAAAATGAAGTGATTATTAGGACTGTAATGCCAAGTAAAATTAAGAGAAAAGATCGTCCTAAGGGATCTGATTTGACTACAATTGGCACACCAAGACGTAAGTCCAAACCTCCACAAAAAAAGAATAAAATTGTTGTAGATTTAAAAAATGACTTTTGTATTTCATTTCAAAAGTGATTTGGACAATTTCTATAATGAATTTGTGCGCTTGTTTCATATGACCGCTTAATATCTAGAATGGCCTCCATTAAGCAAAAACTTGAAAACGGTGCGCTAAATAAAAGTACGAATGACTTTTCATATGATTGCGACAGCCGGGCGTAAAACCCGAACACGGTCCGTACGGCAGACACATCGTGGCAGCATAAACCCGGTTGTCTGTGACGTCATATAAGTGACGTCAGCCGGGCGTGAAGCCCGCGCCCGGGCCGTGCGGCTAGTCACTTCGTTTAAATTAATGCTTTTTTTTATCATATATATAAATATAAAAACGCTGTACATTCCATATTGGAATAATAGTCTCTCATTGGAGTCCTACTGACTATTAATTTTCGGATCGTCACTCCGCTGTTTCTGTTCTTTCACTTCCTATAGGTTGCTGTTTGTCTTTGCTTCTTGTACGACTTGCTTTTATGTTTTCCTATCAAGCATTTTCTTTCCCCATCCTGTTATTCCTATTTTTCGTTATATCAGTTATCACTTGGTCTTCCCAGCGTATTTTTGGTCTTCCTCTCGATCTTGTTCCTTTTGGTTTCCATTTTGAGATCCTTTTTAGTATAGTGTAATAATATGACTGGGGTATCGAGTAAATAGTAATGAAATTTAAGGTGAAAATTAAATCAAAGGCGTTTTTTTGTTTGTAATTGGTTTATATGGCAAGGCGACGACTTGACGATCTCTAAAGAGCTACTTTTGAAACCAAAAATTAGCATGAAATAAACCAGAAATGCAGTGTTTTTGGTTTAAACATGAAATCTTAAATGACATAAATTATGGTATACAACCATTGGCCCTTAGGCCACATGTGGGCTGCAGGTATATGTTATTGGGGCAAAATTACAAACTTTATTACATTATTGACAGTTCTATGTAATTCCAGGTAGATCACTTGTACTTTTATTACTCAGCGATTTATTTAGTCGAATGTGATAATTTGTATCATGAACCTATTTTAAATTGAGATATTTAGCGAATTAATTATTAAAATTATTTGATTTGCAATTACTTCTAGGCAGGGTTGAGCAGATTTAAATCAATTTTAATTTAAAAAAAAATCATTGATTTAAATCACGATTTAAATCAAGTGAAAAAAAAACATCAATTTAAATCACTTATTATATGAGTAGGTAATAAAACATTTATAACAAAACAAAATTTTATTTTCTCAAATAAAAAAAACATTAGGTATATGGTATTTATGTATATAAGTATTAAAAAAAAAACACAGTTCTTATATGTATATACGTATTAAATACATACTTATACGTAACGTAACGAAACGTAATTCATTTAAAATAATATATAATAATATACATTTATAAATTTTTGGTATTGTAATGTTGGAATAAAAATACCAGTTTTGCAGCCTTTTCAGTTCCCAGTTTATTTCTTATTGTCGAATGGACCAATCCAAATGTTGAAAAAATTCTTTCAACTGAGGCCGAAGAAGTTACACTGCACATTAGTTTTGTTAATATTGGCAACACTTTATTAATATCGGAAACATCTTTTTGTGATTTCCACCACTGTATTGGAGTAACATTATTAATAATTTCCTCACTAAACATAACAGATTTAAATGGATCAGATTTAGCTTCAAATTTTATTATTATGGGTAATAAACCACTGTGTGGGTAACTTTCTGCTGCTACTTTTAAAGCTGCGTCTTTTTCATTATATTTTAAAGGAAATTTTGTTTTTCTAGGGTCTAATAAATAAGCCAAAAAATGGTACGGTGTCAAAGCTTGAGCATATCGTTTTTGAAATGCAGCCATTTGTTTAATATTTAATGTAATAGTATCATCAAAAACAGCATCAAGTTCTTTCCATGCTTCTACAGCATCAGCTAAAAATGCATCTGTTCTTTGTAATTTGTCCAAAGTTACGGAAATTGGTTTTATTATTTTTAAAAAATCTTCTGCCGATCGTTTCAGTTTAATGTTAGACACCTTTTGGAATATTAAAGAATCAATTTGGTCTTTGTTCTCTTCACAAATTTGTAACAATTTCTGCCATTCTTGTGTAAATATTTCCAAGCAATCTGCAAGAGTATTCCATCTTACGTCTTAAGGCAATATTAACGGCCTACCTCCGGCAGCTTTATATTTAGTACTTGCCAAATGATTATTACGGAAATACTTAACAACATGCACAACATTTTCTTTAATATCTCGTATCTGCAAGTCCTTGGAAAGTAAATTTAGAATGTGTGCTGAACATCCATAGGTTATCACATTTACATCGGTTACTTCATTTTTAATGTTTTCTCTCATTTTGCTCATATTAGCTGCATTATCTGTAACGAAACTTGAAACTGCACAATTATATTGAGTTTTGCACTTATTTATTAAACTGATTGCTATACTTGTTAAATAATCGGCTGTATGTGCATGTCCTGATGTATCTATACTTTCAAGGAGGAAGGTTGATCCATAATCTGTTGTTACAGTAGCGCAAATTATCGGTTCGTTATGTACATTTGACCAACCATCTAAGGAAAGGCAAACCGAACTATTTGTTAATTTTGCAAGACATTTTTCTTTTTCTTCCATGTACACTTCATTTAATAATGTTGAAGATACAGCGAACCTAGAAGGTGGTGAATAACCTGGCCGTAACATTTCGATTGCTTTTATCACTTCTGGTTGTTCGATACATCTGAAACTACTATTTGTCGCATAAATAGCTTTTGCGATTTGTCTATCAAGATTTTTCTTTAACTCGTTAGAAGTACGCATTACAAATGATTTCATTAATAAATTTTCAGTCATTTTTTTTTTTTTAGCAGGTGGTGAGCTTATATTTGTATTTGTATCCATTCTAGACGTACTAGGTTGTGGATCAAAAAACTCTTTCGGTTGACTTGTTTCTATGGTGGTAGGATTAGAATCTGTGTCAGTATCTTCTGTATTACATTCAGTAACTTCATTCATATGCATTTGTTTCTTCTGACATTTTTCACGGTGTGCTTTTAATCTTTGTACCAGACCTTGTATTTCTTCTTTGCAATATTTACAAACTGCTCTGCTCCCAGCTTTCCCTTTCAATTTGTTTGATTTTTCTATAAAATGTTGCCAAACACTATCCCTTTTCCTTCCTGACATTATGTTGCGTTTATTTATGTGATGTGTACACGTTTGCTAACTAAAATGAACAATAACAGAATCTGGGATACCCTTACATACAAAACTGCGTTTGCATGTTTAGACAAGTATTTTCAGGCATAGAATTCGATCACAGGTCACATATAGTTGATGATGAATAGCAAGCATGGTTTTGTAGATCATATACTACACTTTGAAATATAAATATAATCATACTGTTTATTGCTTGTTAAGACAAAGACTTAATTATATATAACATCACTATTTAGCACTGATTTTTTTCGAAATTTTTATTCATTATATTTAATTTTTTATTTTAACAAAAATTCTCCAATGAATTAAATATATTGGTTATTAAATATATTAGCACAAAACAGAAATAGCATGCAAATATGAACATTTGATTTAATTTTTAAAAAATCTGATTTAAATCAAAAAAATCTGATTTAAATCAAATAAATCGATTTTTTTGATTTTTATAAAAAATCATGATTTTTATCAACCCTGCTTCTAGGCATTGGAAATAGAATTCCAGTCCGTTTTAGGTAGGGATAGAGAGGGTTGATAATATTTCAACTACATTTCAGTAGAGGAAATGCAAATAATGAATCAGAAACAAGTAAATCTACCATCCTGCATACGTCACATTTTGTTTTGAGTTAGTAACAAATAATAAACAGAAAATTATTAAAAAAAAGCCTATTTTATGCGGAGTGATGTATAGATTTACTAAAACGCAAGGAGAAGTTTTGAGAGTACAACAGACCGAACATTGTGAAAGGAGAAAAACTTCCGATTTTTTCATCCGAACTCAGAGTTTTCCTGGCGTTCTGCGCTCTGTTTTCCTTTATTCAAAAATTTTACTTTTCCTTTTCCTGTGGATTCTTTCTGGCGTTTTGCGGTGGGAGCTGAAGCTCAGGGAATTCCCTAGATACGCGAAAAGTCTTCTTGGCGAGTAATCGCTGGGAACCGGGCTGCGCGCTCCCTTTTACTATTATTTTCAGGCGTTTCAGGTATTATTTCCTACTACTAATTCTCTGTTTTCTCCTTCTGTATGTTTCTTATTTATTTCCAAATATTTTGATTTTTCCTGATTTATTTCGAGTCCCATTTTCCTTGCCTTCGTCTCGATTTTCGATAATGCTTCTTTTAAACTTTTTTATCATGTAGATACAATCATGTCACGTGCAAATGTAATTATGGTGTACTAGAATAAATTAAAAATATCGTGATACACTTGTATGCAGTTAAAATATTCCTGTTTAATTTCGGTGTTATCGGTAAACAGTCCTTGTCGCTTTGACTTTCAGTTTTATTATAAATATTAGTTTGCCACGAGTAGTGCAAGTTCCTAGAGACATGTCAAACAAACTTGGCTCGTGTAGTTAATTTGTAATTCGTCTGCTCCAGCACAGCCATCTGTTAATATGTGCGGCACATCGTCATCGTTTTAACTAAATTCAAGAAGTAGGAATAATAAAGGACGTTGATATTAAGATGAGAAGCGAATGAACTTGGCAATTTTGGATGTAAATTGAATAACGATGTAGGAATATTTTTAGGCGTTGCCTAAAATAATGTTCGTCAAGTTTAATGGACAGAATTAGCAGTGTTGGTTTGAAGTAGGCGTTGTGAACCCTTGGGGCAAGAATTCTACATCATGTCGAGATTAAAACTTAACAGGTTAGGTAATCGTAGATCTTTATACAGGGTGTCCCAAAAGTTTGAAAACATAGATATTCAAGCTTACATCATTTAAGTACTCGAAATTGCAGCAAATCTTAATTTGATGGCCTTCAATATTTCCAACTTTTTGAACGTGATCTTTCTTGAGTTATATACAGGGTAGTTAAAATTTAAGTTTAAACAGGAGGATCTCGCCTAATACAGGGTGTCCCCATTATACACGGCAAAAAAGTAGGTGCATATTCCTGAGTGAAAATGATGACCATTTGTCAAATATTTTGTTATCCGAAAATGCTTCCTTTCAAAGTTAGAGACCTCCAAAGTTGCAAGAAAAAAAATTCAAAAAATCGATTACGTCCTAGCCGTTTAAGCTAGAGCTATCAAACTTGGCCGAAATGTTTGGGTGTTTCCCATTGACTTTGTGGGATAATTAGAAAGAAAACACGTAATTGGAAGTATGATTTATAGTCAGATCATCCGCTTACCATCTTCAGAATTTTTTTCTCTGGAATAAAATTGAAAATGTCATTCGTCCATAAGAAAGTACGACTTAAGAGGAAAAAATTCGTCCCTCTTTGTTTTTTGCTGTAAACGTAGCCGTTTTCGAGAAAATTAGCGCTAAAGATGCATCGACAAACTCTGTTTATACACCTCAAATATTTTTTTAACGAAACTTAGTTGGCTAATGTCATGCTTGCCTTAAGGCTTGTTCACAACCTAACCTTTTTTTAAAAATGTCTTACACAAACTTGTATACTCTAAACGAATTAGCCGACATTCATTTAGTTTATGGTGAATGTCACGGCAATTCTTGTGCATCTGCAAGACGATACGCAGAAAAGTTTCCGGGTCGCAGGATTCCGCATCGTAGAACTTTCGATGCAGTTGACCGAAGATTTCGGGAAAAGGGAACTTTTTTGGAGCACACTATTGAACATGGTCGCCCAAGAAATGTAAGTACACCAGAGGTAGAAGAGGAAATTCTGGAAATCATTCACGAAAATCCTGATACAAGTATTCGACGTGTATCATTACAAATCGACGTGTCTAAAAAGGTAGTTCACAGGACACTAAAAGAACAACTGCTTAAACCATATCATTTACAACGTGTCCATGAAATTTTACCTGGAGATACACTACCTCGACTTCAGTTCTGCAGATGGTTCAGAAATATCCATAATGCCTATAATAATTTTATATCTAGGATTTTATTCACCGACGAGTCCTGTTTTACGCGAAAAGGTGTTCTTAATTTACACAATCTGCACAACTGGAGTGATGTAAACCCGCATGCCATCGTTGAAGACCATTTCCAGCGCCAATTTTCGATTAACATCTGGGCTGGAATCGTAGGTTCATGTTTTATTGGGCCTGTTGAATTACCTCTAAGGTTGAATGGGGAACAGTATTTAAATTTTTTACAAAATTCTCTCCCGGAGTTATTCGAAAATATTCCATTAAATGTTAGAAGAGATATGTGGTTCATGCACGATGGTGCGCCGCCACATTTTACAATAAGTGTACGAAACTTTTTACATCGACAGTTTCCCGATCGTTGGATTGGTCGCGGTAGAGATGCACCAGTTAATTGGCCAGCAAGATCTCCTGACATTACTCCTATGGATTTTTATTTGTGGAGTTTTATGAAAAAAGAAGTATAGGTACGCGACTCCCGGAGAAACGCGTGAAGAACTGTGGACGCGAATTCTACAAGCTGCAGATATTGTTCGTGGTGACGCCAAAGTTTAATTACTTGTAATACGTTCTTTCACGCATCGTATTAATTTATGTATAGAAAATAACGGTCAACAATTCCAACATTTATTGTAAATACGTTTATTTAGTTTTTATTACACACTTACAGCGGTATGCACAGTCGACCGCCGGAGGCTCCTCCGGCGATCGACTGTGCATACCGCTGTATGAAGTTCATTTGGTTATTTATTTTATTGTTATCATCGTTGAAATTAAATTTGATTTTTATTGTATTAGATAATAATTATCTGGAAAATAAACGAATGTCATGTATCACATTTTAAAGGAAAGTTACGTCATGTTACGTGGATCAATGTGGATTAATTATGAACAAGCCTTAAGTCAAGCATGACATTAGCCAACTAAGTTTAGTTAAAAATAATATTTGAGGTGTATAAACAGAGTTTGTCGATGCATCTTTAGCGCTAATTTTCTCAAAAACGGCTACGTTTACAGCAAAAAACATAGAGGGACGAATTTTTTCCTCTTAAGTCGTCTAACTTTGAAAGGAAGCATTTTCGGATAACAAAATATTTGACAAATGGTCATCATTTTCACTCAGGAATATGCACATACTTTTTTGCCGTGTATAATGGGGACACCCTGTATAATAGCCAGAGTATAGGTTTAATTTTACAAAGTTGCTGCATTCGGTGCTTATTATTAATCCGAAAAGAAATTGGAAAAATCTCAAACGATATCCAATAAAATAAGGCAAAGGCGGATAAACAATTTTTTTTGAGTATCGTCCATAATTTCTTTGAAATATTAAATATTTCAAATGTGTAAAAGCATTGCCCAAGTAGCTTTTTAAGCCGATCGGATGGCCAACACTAATTTGTCCTAGGTTGATTCGTTTTTGTTTTATGACAATTTTTTTTATGGGCGCAGTTTTTGCTATTTACATAATTAGCACAAGTTAGAATTTGTTTTTGAATTCATTAAGGTATTACACATGATGTTTTACTACTCTTTCATTAACCAATTTGTAAAATTGCTTTTTGGACAACAGCCATTATAAATCAGGCAGCCCTGTTGTTACCATGATAACCAATCAACAAACTAAAAAATTTGAATGACCATTACTTGTTATTGGAATAAATTCGTATAAATGCACCTCAATAACAAGAAAAACATGTTATATGATGCAATTTATTACAATAAAAATACAACTTATGCTAAACATTTGCCATTTCCAATTGTTTCCAGTGATACCTTGATATTTGATAAACCTTCATATCTCCGTAATGGTTGAGAATCGGATTTCAACATTGTTTTGTTTTTCTTTTATTGACCTTTTGAACACATACTCAAAATATTTCCCTGTCCTTCTGATACACCCTGTAATTAACTCGACCTTTGTATTATTACTGGGGAATCAAATACAAGAGCTTGCGTCCTTCTACTGTTAGGTGAAGAACTGTTGTTGTGTTGTGCTGGCTTTTTCATGTTTTTTTTTCCTACAAGAGCCTCTGAACATCTACAGACTGCACTGAATAACATACAAAACTGGTTAAAAATATGAAGGATGAGAGTAAACGACAAGAAATCCTACCACATAACTTTTACCAACAGAAGAGAAAGCTGTCCTGCTGTGACATTCAACGGTCAACAACTGAATCACGTAGAATCCGTAAAATATCTTGATATGCACCTTGACCGGAAATTAAATTGGCAAAAACACATCTTTGCAAAAAGAAAACAACTAGGACTCCAACTTCAAAAGATGTATTGGATGATAGGCGACAGATCCAAACTCTCAATGGAAAACAAAGTGCTATTGTATAATGTAATAATCAAACCCATATGGACATATGGAATACAGCTCTGGGGCACGTCAAGCAATTCTAATATAGACATATTACAAAGATTCCAAAATAAGGTTTTTCGACTTATTGTGGGTGCGCCCTGGTACGTCCCAAACGCCGTGATCCAGCGCGATCTAAAAATACCAACTATCAAGCAAGTGATCAAAAAATTTAGTGAAAAGTATTGTGAACGAATTAAAGTGCACCGTAATGTGCTTGCAAACCGGCTAATGGAAGGCAATTCAGAAGAAAGACGTTTGAAGCGGTTCAGAGCAGCGGACTTGCAAGATAGGTTCAAATAGTATTAAGTGATAGATAGATATTAAGTGATTAGTAAACTTTGTCAATAGTAACGTAAGTTAGTATATATAGAGAATTATTCATTGGAATTTTTCCCTCCGTGTTCTTGTCGACACATGAAGTACTTATTGTCCTTAAGGGGATAGATTGTATGAAAGAAAGGGGTAAAAAAAAAAATTCTATAAATGTGACCCAACAATCCCAACTGTCTTTATTGTATTTTTGTTTTAACTTAATTTAATCTTTAATTGTTCTTTATTTGCTCCATTTATGATTTATATATTTTTTGGATTTTCCTTGGATTTTTCTTAGAAATCTTATTTCTGTTGCATTCACTCGGATACTATTTTTGTTTGTTAGTGTCAACGTTTCACTTCCGTATGAAAGTGCCGGAATTACTACCTCTTTTGTCAATTCCACTTTTGTTCGTTTTGGGACTTCTCTATTTCCAAAACTGTTGTTCTTAAAGTGTTAAATATTTTTCCCAGATTTCTTGTCTTTTCGCTTATTTTCTTGTCCATTCATTCCTCCACTTTTCTCTAAGATCACTCCTAAATATTTGAAGCTTTCTACCTGTTTCAACCTAAGCCCATTTAAAGTGATGTTATGCCTTTTGTTCTTTGTTGTAACGATCATAGTTTTATTTTTTTTTTGGTATTTATTTTCTTATTGGTTTTTCAATTCCTGGTTTAGAGTTTTTAGCTTATGTTGCAGATTCTTTTCTGTTTTCACGATTAAGACCTTGTCTTTTGCAAACATTAGCTCAGTTATGTTAATTTTTTCCATTTTCCAGCTCCCTAGTTGTAACGGTCTCATTTGTTGTTTTACTTCTTTAATTACGCCATCTATAACAACTGCGAATAATAATGGACTGTACACGCATCCTTGTTTTAGCCCTCTTTTTCCTTATTCTGGGTTCTTAATACTTACCATTTTTTAGTACATAGCTTTTATTTTATTATGTTGATTTTTCTATTTCTATTCCTTTCCTTCTTAGGCCCTCCATACTTATTTCCTTTTCCTTTTTCCAGGTCCATAAAGCATAATCGTAATTCCCTGCTTTTTTTTGTTAAGCTCGTTTCGATTGTTTGTCTTAATATATTGACTGGGTCTTGCGACTCCTTCTTCTTCTAAAACGGTATTCTTCTATTCTTCTAGTGTATTTTCAATTTTTTTCTTTTAATTTCCCTTCCATTACTCTTGCCAGTACTTTCCCTGGTAAATTCATTAACGTTATTCCTCTATACTTAGAACTTAGAACAATTCGTTTTGTCCTCTTTACTGTACAGTGATAGGATTATTCCATTGTTCCAATCCCTTGGTACTTTTCTTGATTTTATTACTTCGTTCAATCGGGCCCTTGGTGCTTCTTTTCCTAATTCTTCTATACAGGGTGCCCATTTTTCTAACCTGTTGTATGGGTAACTCCGTTAATATTAGAGATACAGAAACGTTTAAATTAGCAAATTTGTGCAGAATTTAAAGGGAAATCTAATGCCATTTTCAAATTTGACCTACGTCATCAACTTTTTGAAATATTTTGAAAAAACTGAAAAAGGTCGATTTTTTCAAACTTGCATAATTCCGTAACCATATGAGTTAGAACCAAAATAAAAATTGGCTTTTATAGATGTTTTTACGTAGATTTCAAATATGTTAACGGAATTTTCATAGCACTCTCGATTTCCGAGTTATAGCACAAACTTGCATTTTTTTAAATGGAAATCATAGTTGGCTATGGTCTTATTAAAAAGGTTATTTTTTTCTCTTTTCAATGATATAAGGGTTGTTATGCTTTACTTTTGTAGTTTTTCTTTAAATAAGCAAAAATCATTTTACATGTTCACTGCCTACTAATAGATGGGAGTTATCCCGTGTTGATGTTCTTTTTTTTCGATGTGACATTTAAGAGTTGTCTCTTATTGTTAGTGTAGCAGTTATTAGCCAGTTACAAATTTTAAAAACAAAACCTCAGAGTTTGTCAAATATAATTTATTGTTTGTTTTACGTATAAATCTCTCTCTCGTGTTGGTCAAAATATTTGATTGATATTTTATTGTAAATTTCAAAAACAGTGTGTTCTAATGAAGAAAAAAATCACATGCTTTTCTATTACTACGCTTGTAATAGAAATAGTAGAAATTCAAGTGAAATGTATTTGCAAAGATTTATGGAAAAGAGCCAACCAAAAAAGAAATTATTTTCGTTATTAGAAACCAATTTAAAAAAATACGGGTATACCAAAAAGCCTGATAATATTTCTTCATTAAAAAGCACTGTTTTTGAAATTTATAATAAACAAAAATTTTGATCAACACGAGAGAGAGACATAGTATAACAAACAATACATTTTATTTGACATACTATGTTTTGTTTTTAAAATTTGTAACTGGCTAATAACTGCTACACTAACAATAAGAGACAACTCTTATGTGTCACATCGAAAAAAAAAGAACATCAACACGGGATAACTCCCATCTATTAGTAGGCTGTGAACATGTAAAATGAGTTTTTCTTATTTAAAGAAAAACTACAAGAGTAAAGCATAACAAACCTTATATCATTGAAACGAGAAAAAAATAACCTTTTTAATAAGGCCACAGCCAACTATGACTTCCATTTAAAAAAATGCAAGTTTGTGCTATAACTCGGAAATCGAGAGTGCTATGAAAATTTCGTTAACATATTTAAAATCTACGTAAAAATATCTATAAAAGTCAATTTTTATTTTTGTTCTAACTTATATGGTTACGGAATTTTTCAAGTTTGAAAAAATCGACCTTTTTCAGTTTTTTCAAAATATTTCAAAAAGTTGACGTAGGTCAAATTTGAAAATGGCATCAGATTTTTCTTTAAATTCTGCACAAATTTGCTAATTTAAACGTTTCTGTATCTCTAATATTAACGGAGTTACCCATACAACAGGTTAGAAAAATGGGCACCCTGTATACTTAGAACTTAGAACAATTCGTTTTGTCCCCTTTACTGTACAGTGATAGGATTATTCCATTGTTCCAATCCCTTGGTACTTTTCTTGATTTTATTACTTCGTTCAATCGGGCCCTTGTGCTTCTTTTCCTAATTCTTCTATGTATTTAAACATTTTCGGTGTAATACCTGCGGCTTTTCCTTTCTTTAATTTTGCTACTGATTATCCTTAAATATTAAATAATCTGACAAACTACCTATTTGACCGTTCATTTTGATTTAAATAATCAAAAATAGTCTTATTTTGATTGAGAAACCACCGAGGGTCAAAAAATATTGAAAATTACCGTTCGTACAGTGTGACTTTGTATTTATTTGATTAAAATATATCCATTTTGAACAGGTGATGCCCATTAACAATAACAAACTGTAATTTTCAATAGCGGTCATTGCACAAATACAACAAACGCTCCTACAAAGTTCAAACCAATTATTTTAGAACGGCTCCGCCTTGCACGCTCGTGAAAATGTTAGCAATTAGCGAATAATATTTTACATCTGCAACTAAAGCCATTAATTAAACAATTAACGTGCACGTTTTCCATCAGTTTGTCTATCCGCAGCGCATCTAGACAAAATTGAACATAAAACTAGGGAACAAAATTTCGTTTTATATATGAACATCTAGGGAATAGGATAGACTGAAATATTTTCCTGTCATACCATGCTCTCGATAAGATGACAAGCGAGTTCCTGTGTTTACAGCCCGCGAAGGGATCAAAGCGCCATCCGGCTAACATTAATCTCTTGGGCATTCTTGCTAGAAACGACGTATGATGAAAATATTTACACAGATGCATACCTTACACGTAGGAAAATAGTCAAAGCTATTTCGCGCACCATAAACCCGACAAAAATAACGATTGATATTTGATATTAAAAGTTTCCGGAAAATTCAAAACTGTACAGCTCTCGGCGCACCGTCGAACCGATGAAAATTCAAAGGGACGTTGACAAAGAATAACAAATTCACTTTCGAAGTGTCAATGTACACCTATATATTGTAAGAAGCGGAAACTTGCAGATCAAAAAGTCGTTTCTGTCTTTGATATTCTAAAGGAAAATGCTTACTCACTTTATAATTTACATTTCGCAAGCAATTTCAAAGTTGCCGTGCATTGTAAAACTATGAAGTGTAAGTAACAATAATATATTTTTGATGACATTGTTAAAGCCACAGATCAAAATAAACTTACAGTACTAGCTCTTATTGACTTCTCTAAAGCATTTGATACAATAAATCATGATTTACTAATTTCAATATTAAAACATATTGGTCTTGACCAACTATCGTGTAATTTTTTCATAAACTATCTGCAAGGGAGAGTACAATATGTAAAAATTGATAATGACATATCAAATCCCCTACAATTAAAAAGTGGTGTCCCCCAAGGATCTGTACTTGGACCATTGCTGTATAGCATTTATACGTTCAACCTAAAGCAATCTGTGTTACACTCTGCAACACACTTCTACGCAGACGACACTCAGTTATACCTTTCGTTTACAAAGGAAGAGTTTTTAAACGCTTCATTAAATTTCAATGCAGATTTAGATAATTTAGTTAAATATGCAGCTAAACACAGCTTAAATATTAACACCGACAAAACAGAATTATTACTATTTGGCCCTAAAAAGCTTAGAGAAATATATTTAGAAAATCCCCTTCCAATAAAAATTTGCTCCAACATAATCAAATTCACTGCTAAAGCAAAAAATTTAGGTGTCATTATAGATCACCAATTAAAATTTAATTTTCATATTAACAAATGTTTACAAATGGCCTACAACTCTTTAACAACAATATATGCTAACAGATACCTCTTAACTAGAGGCCAAAAAAAGATATTGTGTAATTCATTGGTACTGTCTCATTTTAATTTTTGTGATAGTGTGTATGGTTCATTTATTGATAGCACCAATAAACAAAAAATTCAAAAAATTCAAAACTCGTGCATGAGATTAATCTTTGGCATTAAGAAAAATAGTCCCATATCGCATAAGTTGAAAGACTTGAGATGGCTTAATATGTTTAATCGTCGTCTGCTACATGCAGCATGTTTTTATCACAAGTTGATTATTTCCCATACGCCTCCTTATCTTTAGAGTAAAATTAAATATCGTGAAGATGTGCATACTTTAAATATTAGGTTCAAAGGTACACTAACCCCTCCTCACCATAAAACAGAATTCTTCAAAAAGTGTTTTTCATATACAATTACCAAAATTTATAACAGTATAGACCCTTTATTTAAAGGTTTACCTTTGAACTTATTTAAAATTAAATTTCATAAACACCTACTGCTATCGTCATTCAACTAGTTTCTTGCTGGTAAGTGTCGGGCCACGTCGGTTCAGTGCTGCAACACGTCAATATGTTTATGTGCTTGTTGTATTCAGCTTCAAGGTTGGGTGGCAGAACAGCTGTCTTGTGGACAACGCCTTGCGATTTTCCCCAAAAAAATTATTTTTTATTTGTTGTATTTTGTTTATTTAAAAATGTGGAAATAAAGCCGTATATTATTATTATTATTATTATTATATAGGTAGGTACGTTATTAATATTAATCTTTATTAAAATTCAGTAAAGAAGTCACAATACTAGACGAGAATATTAAAATTGAAAATGATCTTTCATTCATCATTGTCATAATTATTAAGTCGCCTTCATTTTTGTGACAAATAGATTTGATGTACAAGCCATCAGTCAGCAAGATATTTGTACAAATTTACAGTGCAGTAATGCCCCAATCAGTGTGGTTAATTATTCCAGAAACAAAAACCCCTAACCGATTACAATAGCCAATATAAAATTACATAATTTGTCCAATAATTTGCAAAATGTTAGCCCATTTGTTATGATACACGTTTTTATGATAATTTACTGTGAGCTAGTGAGAACCGTTTAATGGGAAACCATGGGAACCAAATTATTTTTTCGTGTTAAAACAATCATACAAAAAACACCAATGTTAATGTGGCTGTTTTCAAAGAATGCACAACATGTCCTGCTTTAAGACACTCAATTTTGAATTTTAACTTTAAGCGAACTGGCGTTTACTTAAAAGATATAAATTTGCCAATTTTTTACTTTTTGTGCTTCTGGAGTGTTACGCGTTTTAGTTTCTTCTTAAAAAACCGTTCAAGATTTTTTCAAAAACTTTGCACCATTTTCCTTGCAAAGGATGCGCGCATTGGTAAATAGAAGAATTTCGATTTTGTCTCTGGCGGTTTCATGGCCAACGCGATCGCAAAAATTACTTTTTTATACCAATTTTTCGGTTTTTGCCCTATTTTTCCGAAGGAAATGGCCAGTGGCACGTATAACTCTGGAAAACATTTAGTTTTGATGTCCTTGATGCAATAAACACAGCCGTAATCAAATTCTAGCGACAACGTATCGTGACCCTCCCTTATAAGTATGTTCGTTATTTCGAAATTACATGTTATCCTGGGCTGTTCGCGTCTTTTTATTTTTCCTAATTTCATCTCCCATATCAGTTTAACTGTTTTTTTATCATTCATTTGTATTAGATGCCCGAACCACCTCAGTTGGTGGGTTTTAATTTATCGCATACCCTTTTTAGTTTAAGTTATTCCTTATTCTTTCATTTCTGATTTTTTCCATTCTTAACAAAGCTTCAA
Organism: Elmis aenea; assembly: GCA_947652605.1. NCBI lineage: Eukaryota > Metazoa > Arthropoda > Insecta > Coleoptera > Elmidae > Elmis > Elmis aenea. Next base: position 51,236,735 of record OX393578.1, read on the forward strand.
TTTTTCTTGGTATTTTCATTTGACATGCTTTTATTCTACTTTTTAATGCTTCTGTTGACACAGATAATTCGCAGCCTTACATAAGCATTGGTGCTAGTACTGTTTCATAAGTACTGGTGGAGTAGGGGAGACCGGGGTTAAAAGTAACACGGGTAGGTTGTAACAGTGCCTATAGTTTCTTTATTTTTTGTTATATATCGCCCTAAGCGCTTATGCAATGTTAATTTACATCCACCTCCATACCTGCATTGCTAGTTTTCATCTGTCATAGAGGTTAACTTTTTGCCAGCCAGAGTCACTATTTTCCGCCTAAAAGTTAATGCGTTGTCTCACCGGTCGAGTGACTTTTAGGCGATCTCTAAAAGAGGAACAATAAAGTACCTACATTATTTTGTTTTAAATTTAATTGGCTATTGGTGGATGCAATACAATTTGACGTTAGAATCGTGGTTAATTGTGGATTCCCTGCTATTTGTTTTTTGTACACTTGGGGTCAAAAGTAACAAAGTGTTACAACCAACCCCAATTAATGTTTTCACTTGCAAATGTTCACTCTTAGCACATAATTGATGGCTTTCTTCGTAGATGAGAACATACAAAAGTTGTCGGAATAATTTTCCAATTAATTTGTTGTATTTTCTTGTTTCACATTTTTGAATATTGGTAATCTTGGCAAACCTGGTACCTGCAGTCCCAAATTATTAAATTATAAAACTCGGTAAATAATATCGGTTTAATGATGAAAATGTATGTAAAGCTAAATAATTCTTTAAATAAAGCATTTCAAGTTATAAAACCTATATAAATTAGTAAGGTCTGGTACTTTTGGTTTTTCTACTAGCCGCTATTGTTTTTATTCTATTACCTTAATTTTTATAACTTATTTAAAAACAAAGCTTTAACGAACCCAACTTTACCTGACCCTCTTTTACAGACTTAATGAATGACGGTCAGTTTAAAGGGCGGTTAGATTTTTTTTCCAAGAAAACAAACAGTTATTATGATCCAGTGTAAATTTAATAATTTGGGACCGCTACCTGGTATACCATACCTTTCACTTATCATTTTGTATTGTACCAAAGATATTTTTTTTATTTTTTCATTTTGCTAAGGTGTATTTTTGAATAAAATATTAATTTTATTGATGAATACTAATATATTTACCCACTACTTATGAACTGAGTAAATTATTTTGCCGTTACAACTTACCCCAATCATTGTTACTTTTAGCCCCAACGTCGAGGTTGGAAGTAACAGCTATCTTACTAGAGAACATTTTTGTTTTCTCACATTTGCTTTATGAAACACACGAAATAAATATCTTGGAAGCAAGACAAATGTCCAATCTATCATTAAACCAATTTGGATGTAAAAAATTTGTAATACTCTATGAGAAATTGAATAAAAACAAAAAAATGTTACTTTCATCCCCGGTCTCCCCTAGTTTTTTTTTTTTACTTCTTTTTTACTGAAAAAAGGATTGCACAAAATTCCATACAGTGACATTACTTTGTTTATTCTGTTAGCTATATCTCGTTCGATTTTCCAGTTACTTCCAGCAATGCCCCTAAAAATATATCAACTGGTTTTTACTTGTAATTTTTGATCCTGCACTACTTTTTCTTCATTTTCTGTATCGTTTGCTATCATTATAATTTGTTTTCTTTACATTTTTTTCAAGTTATGTCTCTTTAAAGGCCTCTACTCATTAGCCAACTTGTCGGAGCCGACCGTCGGGAACTCCGTGTTGGGTGTTGTCTACACACCTCCCGATCAGTCCAACCAACACAGCATAAACGTCAACTTTTTTTATTATTTTGGCTCTGATGCCATTTTGTGGATAACAAATCTACTGTTCCAACTTGTCCAACTGTCGGGTGGGTCGGGTGACATACTACACATTAAACAATTTATCGGAATGGTCGGTCGGTTGTACCGACAAATTGGTAGATGAGTAGAGGCCTTAAATTATCTGCTAATTTTTCTCTTTCAAAACAGGATTAGGTCATCTGCATACATGAGTTCATACATTTTTAATTGACATTAGTTGTCTATAACCTTGGTATTCTCCCTTTGTCGTAAGGTTTACTTTTTTTGAAATGTCATTCATTATCATTATGAACAGTACTGGGCTCAGAATGCTTCCTTGAATCCTTGTCCAACTCCCTCTGTTGTAAAAATCTCTTTGTTGTGTTGCTCTCTATTCTCCCATTATTTGTTTTATGGCGTTCTCTCATCGTCTTTCATATTTCTTCTCTTTGTATACTATCAAAGACTTTGTCCAAGTCTATTGCACATACCACAAGCTTGTTAATAGTTTTTTTTTTTGTTATTTATCTCAACAAAGACACAATTTTAGGTTGGTCTTCCTGTTCTGAATCCTGCTTGGGTATCTATCATATTTTCTTTGTTGTAAATAGCAGTGACATTCCGCTATATTTATTTAAAGTGTTTCTTGTCCAAGTACAATACCAATTTCAATACTTTTTTTTAGTTTTACACTTAAAAAAGAAATCTTTCTACAAAAAGTGATTTTTAAATAAGCTGGGTTATATTAAAAAAGGAGTGACTTAAATAATCAACAATTTAAAAATAGAGGTTGGTTTCAATCAAATAAGTATAAGAGTGCTTTTTTCGTCATGAAATCAAATGAAGCGAGAACTGTATCAAATAAGGAGAGCATGAATTATTACTATTCATTTTGGTAACGATCTATTCCGTGGCCTATTTGATATATACATATTGCTCGCTGTCAGCATAACTTCCTCCTTAATGAATCATTGTTGTGGCATTTTGCAAGTCCAATGAGCTAAGATGGAAATTATGCTTGTTGATTATCAACACATTGCAATTAAAATCTTTTTTCTTAGCAATTCTGCATATGTAACTGGTAAATAATATATAATTAGTCGAAGACAAAGTAATTTTTTTCGTTTGGTTAACGAATTACATTATAGCTACATTTATATAAAAATTAACGTACTTTATTTACAACAAATGCTACAATACAATGTATTTTAAACAAAATTTTGTTATTTAACAATACGAAATCAATTTTATTTATAACCTTTTTATTATTATTATAAACAAAATTGTCGGTATGAAAAAGGAAAAAACAACTAGTTTTATTGATTTAACCTTTTTGGTGACGATTGTCGTTAAAAATAAAACACTGTTATAGGTTTTACGCACTTTTGGGTTTTTTTCGTAGCCAGCAGATATTTTTTGATTAAAATAAGTACCTAGGTACTTACTTTTCATTCATGCTAATGAAAAAAAAAGTTTAAAGTTAATGACTAGTACTGTTAGTCCAATTAAATTTTTTAACTTACTGCAAATATCCTGTTGTTAAAATGTAAACAAAAATTTTAAAAAACAATGTTGAAACAAAAGAAAAGGTCACTAACCTGTGGATATTTCCTGCAGGATAATTATAGCCACGCGATGGTTTGATTTCAAAGTAATCCTAATACAAAAGCAATGTAACTTAGACCCAGAGTTCGTCTTCTTTCCTAACCGAATTACTGTCAATTTCCTCTTTCCTTGCATAAAGGAAACAGTAGATGTGTATTTTATAAAACAGGCTTTCCTCCTATCCGAGTGACAAGATTAGGAGTTATTATTTTCGCCCGGGAAACCGATTTATGCAAAAACATTTAACAATTTTAATAGGACATCTGTCTTTCATAGCTAACAAATGTTATTGAATTATTCTCTACTGGTATTCACAAAAGTACGATATGTAAAACCTCAGCAAATGTAAAATTTAATATACAGTGTGTTCAAAAGGAATGGAATATGCTATAGGTATATCTCAGTAAATATCCACTTTAGGGAAAAATATTTTGAATAAAAGTTGTTTGGTACTTAGTTTTCCACCATAAGAGAAATATTTTTTTTCGGATAACAAAAGCGCAAAGAAAAACAATTGAATTTTTTAAAATGACAAGATACCCCTATATTATACCCATTTGATAGAGAATTTTTTTCTCTTTACAATGATATAATAATTTATTTGCCTATTTTCAATAATAATCCAAAAAAATCAAAATCTTAAGATAAAAATCAAGGTTGCCATAAAACAAATGAAGTCGGTTATTGTTTTTTCCATGGCGACCCTGATGTTTATCCTAAGATTTTGCATTTTTTTAGGTTATTTCGCTTATTTTTAAAAATAGACATATGAAATATTATATCACTGTAAAGAGAAAAAAATTATCTTTAAATTTGAGTCATCACCTACTACGATTGCCATTTAAAAAAAAGTTGTTTTGTCAAATATCCTGCACGGTAATTTATATATAAAAATCTGACAATAACCATCTTATAGCAAACAAAATCTGCAAAACATTTTTCTTTTGGCGTTTTTGTGTATTCGCAATAATAGCCGAGATATTTAAGTTTAAAAATATTGATCGATTTCGGTTTTTTCGTTATATCACGCAAGCCATGGAATTTTTAAACAAAACAAGATCTTGTTTAAAATACACTCCTAAATAGCTAACTTTTGTCCCATTTAACCAACCTTGTATTTTCATTATTTACGGAGATAGCTATAGTGTCCCATGGAAAAGTGAAACACCTTGTATATTGTCTATAGAATATTGTTAATACTGTCAATAAATATTGACAAACTGAATTTGCCTCACACAATCAATATTTTTATTGACAATACATTTAGTTTCAGTTTGGCAGTCAAAGATGTGTCAAAAGAAAGCTTATCTTGCTGTTGTGATGGTTATTGGTAAAAACCCAAACAAAATTATGAGAAAGGAATGTTTAAATGAACTTCGTACTACCACCCCAAAAGATTTTCAAAATTATTTTCGCATGACTAGCACGTCTTTCAAGTAACTATTCAAGTAACTATTCAGCTATAGCAGAACCGGCTATCGTGGAACAAGATTAGTTGTGTTGATGGAAAAGTATGATTTTGATACTTTTAAAAACTATTAGCTACTTGTTGACTGTAGCTCTTCTCGATGCAAAGTGAGGTATTGTCAATAATATCTAACTGTCAGACGGTCAATATTTATCGTCAATGTTAAAAATATTTTGCTTTTCGTCAAACCACCCCATCAATATTCGAAATATTGACAATATGACAATATACCCCGTCACACGTTCAATAATATTGACAATACTGAAATATTGACAATATGTATTGATCGTCCGAACACCGCTTTAGATTTTAGATGCGCAATAATTTTATCGTTCTTTTGGTACCATAACCTGTCATATGAGTTTAAAAGAGGAGCAGGAATTCACATTCAAAACAAAAATAAATTCATGTTCGAGTTGGCAAGTGGACACCGGGTTTAAGCAAGTTGCCCATAATGCCCCGAGTTAATTGATGCACTCTGTACATTTTTATAACCTTATTAAGTTTACTGTTCGTTGTAAAATTTCGTCAAATGTGAGGTCTATTATTGAATTGCTTACTGTACTTATTTGTGGCTACACTCGTAAACAAGCCAACTTTAATAAAATAATATAGCATTTACATTAATTACTATATCTGGTTGCTGTTTGTTTGTTAGTCGTATTTATTGTGACAAAATTAAACGAACGGCTTTAAATAACTTTGTGATTACATTTTTTTATGTCGGTTGTATAGTTTTTTATGTTTATTATGCTGTTCTGTTCTTGTTTCATAGCTAAGTTGTAAATAACTTTTAATTTGGTTTTTATTCGTACTGTTGATGTCATATCTAATGCTATTATTAATAAAAACAAAAGCATAATAGCAATTTTCCTAACTTATTATGTCTTTTGTTTTATGTAGTAAGACGATTCACTGCGTGACTTTTCTTTTCCTCGTGTTGTTGGGATCTAATAATTTTTAAGACATACCCAACACAAGTTCGTACGAGTTTAGAAATGAATTTTTGATATCATTTTAGCAGCTTTTAAAAAGAAATATATCACAATTTTGAAAGGTGTAGTTTGCGTTTTCTTCCATAATTTACACGGACGGAACTATTTTGAAAGACAGTCGAGTTTTATTCATGTTTGTGGCAAAACCCTGGGTTGTGTTAAATGCCCGTTTTCGTGTTCAACATGTCTAAATTTAATATTCGGTTGCAACAACGCGGCTTGCATCTATCTTCAAGCAAATTTAATTATCTGGATTAATTTTGTAAAGCATAAATATAATTCGTTAAACGTTTACAGCATTAGTGGAAAATTTAGTTATTTTACAGTTCCTTTGATCAATTTGATAAAGTGCTATGCATGCTAATGCAATAAAGAAACTAAAATGTAGCCGATGGTAATTGTGCAGTTTACGCAAGAGCTGCTAAATATCGGCATTTGTTTTAAAGTCACAGCTTATTCTTTGTCTTTAGATGATTAACTAAAAACATGAAAATAAAAATATTTGTGACGGATTTTATTAATTTTAATAATAAAATGTGAAGTTACATTTGATCGAACCTCAAAAAAATCTAATATTTGCTTTGATACAAGCCTGTGGCTATTTTTGTGATTTTAAAAGTAGTCCTTTATTTATCGTTAGTGTTTTGTTTTAAAACATTAAAACAAAAGTTTAAGGCAATGATAATAAACAAAAATAATTGAAAATCAAAATTAGTGTGTTCATATCGGCAAGTGTTTTCAAGATTACTTTTATTTGAAAGATGCTAAAACAGAAATAATTAAATAATGTAATAGTTAATAGAGGACAAATGTTCTGTGAAAACAAATATTTAGACCTTAATATCGCAAGAACCAAGAATGCTAACGGAATGGTTTAACAACTATAAGGACATCTAACAGTATGATTTTTGTAATAACACCTCCCCCCATATATCTACACCCGCTCCCCGTGAACGAAATAGACAAAAACAACAAACCTTCTGTAACATATCATTGGAAAACCCAAGGAAAAACAAATTTAGTGTCAAGAGTTTCTTTTTTCTACTCATGTATATGAAAGTTGTCATTTTCTCACTGCCTACCCTACATGAAAGTTTTGCTTTTTTACATTAGTGGCGAAAATAATATCGATGTCAATGTCAATATCAAATTGTATAATTTACGATTTTTAAAGCTTAAACTCATAATTAATTAAAATTGTGTTAATATTCTTATCAAATAATTTAATTTTAATGTAGCATTTTATATAAAAGCCTGAGAATGTTACAAAAATTAATATTAAATACATTTCGTTTGCAGGTTATAATTTTATTTATGTCAATGTCAGTGTGGTGGTGTCGCTATGGAAATGAAATGATTAATTAATACTTTATACATAATAATTGTCATTTAGTTCGTTTACATTAACTTTCGTTCTATAACATAATTTTAAATTCGTAGAAAAAATAGTATTTACGACTCGAGATGAAATCATTTTTTTTTCGTTCGTGAGATTTGCTCATAATAAATCTCACCTCACGAAAAAAACTGGACTTTCATCTCTGGTTGTAAAATCGACTATTTTCTTTTAACATTAATTTAGGTCATAACAAATATTTTCAATTATAACGTATGTCTATTAAACTTTATGCCAGTGGTGCTCAACCTGTGGAGCGCACGCCTAAGGGGGTGACAAATATCTGATGATGGCGCGAAGAAATCAAAGAGAAACCTATTTATTGAAATAATAAGTCGCCAGTGTGAAACGAGACGGATTAAAAAACAATCTAAGGCAGTGGTTTCCAACCTGTGGGGCGCGCCCCCCCTAGGGGGGCGCGAGACTGTTGCAAGGAGGGCGCACAGCTGTTACCATAATATCATTTTTGAATATAAACAAACAAAAAGAACTTTATTTACACAGAATATGGTATATTTGTTTTCTAGCCCATTAAATAATTATTATATCTGGACAGTGTTTATGAAATAAGATTGTTACAAGAAATGAGGGGGGCGCAAATTTTTTTTTTATGAAATAGGGGGGCGGAGGTACAAAAAGGTTGGAAACCACTGATCTAAGGACTTTTTTAGTCAGCAATGTGAAACGGGGTGAATTTTACAAAACAATTGGACGACTTTTTTTGTTTTTAGTCATCAGTGTGAAACAGAGAGGGTGTTCCAAACAGTTTTAGGACAGTATAAAAGGATTGAAAGGGGTACATTATAAAAATTAAAATAGAAAAGAGCGGTGCAAGCTGGGCCGTCCTAAGATATTTGGCGACCGTGGGCTACTAACAATAATGCGCCCTTCTTCATAAGAAAATTCACGGGAGGGTGAACGGGAGCGGGTGGTGACCGGTGAAGTTTTACAAAAGTTTCAGAACTAGAAAAAGTCAATATATTACCAATAAACAAATAAAATATTAAATTCAAATAACCCTATGAATAAAAACAAACTATACAGGTTGTGTAAAAATTGGCGGAAGCGCTACACGTGGCGATGTTCTTCGTAAAATTCTAAGTCGAAAATCTTAATACGAAAATGTTGTACCATGATTGCTCTGTCTGCAAGAGGTCCTCAAAGTTTTGACATTTAGTCCTTTGATAAGCGTTATTATTTAATACTTGCAAATGAAAAAGCTGCAATTTGGAATAAAAATAAATTTCGAGTAGTATTTTTTCCTAGATAGTGTGTTCTTCCTTTCAAAAATTGGTGTTGAAAATATGTAAATCACTGATTTGAATGAAAATAATACATATAGCAACATTGTCATAAGCTGTCATCTCTGTTTTTCTCGTAATTATTTCTAGTTTGTGTTTCACGATACCCAAAAGTTTGCAGCTATGTTTACGAACTGAAGGCTTTCAGTTCGAATAAAAATTGTAAATACCTAAGTAAAAATTGCTGATAAAAAACTGTCCAAGTGCAAATCAATGTATGCAATGTTGCCAATTTTTTTTCCTTTAAATGGTTCCTGAGGCCATAGTCAGCATGGTACAACATTTATGTATCAAGATTTTCAACTTAGAATTTTACGAAGAACATCGCCACGTGTAGCGCTTCCGCCAATTTATACACACCCTGTATAAACAAAAAACAACATTAGGGGAGGCATTTTTTTGTTTTTATTTCATTTCTCATAGAGTATAACAAGTTTTTTTACATCCAAATTGATTTAATGATAAATTGGACATTTGTCTTCCTTCCAGGATATTTATTTTATATGTTTCGTAAAACATATGTGATTTTTTTTCTGTAGTAAGACAGCTGTTACTTCCAACTTCAACGTTGGGGCTAAAAGTAACAATGATCGGGGTAAGTTGTAACGGCAAAATAATTTACGCAGCTCATAAGTAGTGGGTAAATATATTAGTATTTATCAACAAAATTAATATTTGATTCCAAAATACACATTAGAAAAATAAAAAAAAATCAAAACCGTGAAACAAAAAGATACAACAAAATAAAAAAAAATCAAAAACGTGAAAGGAAAAGAAACAAAAAATTGAAAAATTAATCCGATAAGTATGTTCTCATCTACGAAGAAAACCACCAATGATGTGCTAAGGGTGACCATTTGCAAGTGAAAACATTGATTGGGGTTGGTTGTAACACTGTTACTTTTGACCCCAAGTGTACAAAAAACAAATTGGAGGGAATCCACAATTAACCACGATTCCAACGTCAAATTTTATTGCATCCACCAATAGCCAACAAAATTTAGAATATAATAATCTTCACTCTATACACCAAAAGGTACAAGATGACCCGATTAAGAAGAAGGAGATTCTACCTACTCAACAGAATAAAACCTGCATCGGAAAAAAATAACAAAGAAGTTTAGATACATCGAATTCCAGCAAATCTTCTCATCTTTCGTATAAAGCGCAACACTTGTCGTGTTAGATTTACCGTGCCCGCTTCTCTTAACTACCCAATTATGCTTTGGAAACTTTTCTGAGTGGCCTGATGGCTGTCGATACAACTTCTATCATCCTTAAGGCGGTTTCAAGTTTAATATTTCCATTAATCATAATATCGATAGACGTTATGCCTCCTGAATATATCTTAAAAATTGATTATATATTGGGGTTTATAATTGAAAAAAAAAACTTTTATTATTAATTGATACTGTTTTGCGTCTTACAATTTAACATTTTTGTTAATAAGAATAGACTTCGAAAGGTCTGTTGGATTTTGTTAAACCTTATTTTAATTATTAGGATTTGGTTTCATAATCCGTATTATTTACAACATTTCGACTAATTAATTGTTGTTCTCAATGAAAAGGTCAATTTGCTTCCAGCAATATATGTTCTCGAAATCACCGTATATAGATAATAACTCACCACACCAAATTAGACACAAAGTGGAGGAGGGCTGAGCAGATAACGGAATGTATTGTATTAATAGTTCAGGAACCCTCAGGCTAGCAACTTACCAATTTGCCAAATCATTCATCATTTATAGAGGATTAGAAGTTATTACGAAATTAGTCGTTTTAAAATTACTTATGGGATACGGATTATATTTAAATGTTACCAAAATTATATAAAATTACCCTCCGGCTCTAAAATACAGGGTGATTGAAATTCGAGTTTAAGCATGAGAATCTCGCTGCTAATTGTGGCACATCTCTCCAGCTGACTCCTTTTCCTTCTAGTCTCTGCCTCACTTCTTTTTCCCATTTTATTCTTGGCCTTCCTCTATTTCTTTTTCCTTCCATCTGCATTTTCCATCCTATTTTCGCGTATCTACTTTCTGGCATGCGTAGTAGATGTCCAAGCCATCTTAATTGATTCGTCTTCATCTTTTTCTTAATATCTGTTATTCCTGGGTTATTTCGAATTTTTTCGTTACTGATTTTATCGATCAGTCCACATCCATCTATTCTTCTCAGAAATCTCATTCCTGTACCTGTATTCTTTGTTTTTGTTTTTGAGTTGGTGTCCAAGTTTCTGAGCTGTACTTGAGAATGGGTACACTGCATTGAAAACTTGCGTTTTTTTTTTGTCTAGCATAATTGTAACTGGTTTATGATTTTTCGCTATAACCATAGCCTTTGTCTTTGTTATATTAATATTCATATTATAACTAGATACTTAATATATCTGCCCATACGTCTAGATTGAATTGCAAGTCATTGAATCAACTTAAACAATTAGGTATTAATTCTTATGAGGTCCTTTTTATTAATTTATTACCAATGGCTTAGCCATCACTAACAGTTCTTTAATAAATCAATGTTTCATAACTTATCATATATTTAGTTAAGAAAAGTATTCTAATGGTACCTTTCATGCACAATTAAGAAATAAAGTATTAAAAAAGGTATTGACAAATGAATGAATTTCATTCCCTTAACGTTTTAACAATGCAATTATTTCCTATAAATTTGTGAGTAAATACATAAAAACTTCTTCGGGTGAAAACTTTTTTGAACTAAATTAAAAAACTACAGTTAATATAATAAAACAAGTGACTTTGAAGTTGAAATACAAACCTATATGCATCTTAAACATTACCAAACTTTGGTGCATCCTTTTTCTAAAACGATTAAAAATTTTAAGCGAACCTGTTTCCAATAAATATTTAATCTACGCTTGTTTCTAATGAGTGTAGAATGATTTAAATGTCAAAGTTTATATGAGTTTATTCCAAGCGAATTCTAAATTTTCACGTTTTATTGGTAACTTTTGCAGAAGTGCGTATTTTCTCTAAAATATATTGAAACGCTATTCGCAAAAACTAAAATTAAAATGAAAAGGGATTGTATATAACAGTTCTGAATGAGGTTTAGCAGGAGTGTTTCCAATACGCACTATTCAGCAACATTTCCCAATGCTTTTGACCATATGCAGACAAGATGGAATATCGAATGATTTTCGACGTTTTATTTAAATATACTTTTCTGTACGTCGTGGCATGGCAACTATTCATGGACTGACGTGACTGAAGCGAAAAGCATATACTTTGCACCAGGAGTGCTCAACCTTTTGAAGTCTCGAACCAATTTAAAAACATCGCAATATTATAAACACGCCTTATAAACCGCTTTTAGGCTCAACACGGAAGCAAAATCAAGGGAAAATTTGTCGATTGAAAATATATAAAACATTGCAGTGTTGTTCCATGTTCTTTTATATAACGTGATTCTATTAATTTTTTGACTTACAAATATTATACTTGAGAGTTTTCCCATTGGATTCTATGTAATAACTGTTGTTTTGAAAGCTTGGGAATCGTTTAAAAGAACGAAAGCAATTTTATTCAGGAGCAAATTGTATTACAATAGAATAGCAAAATAAAAGGAATGAAAGATTCGGTTGCTGAGAAAAGTGACTTAAGTTTGTTAATACCAATAATTCAATGCCAGGAACTAAATCTGTCTTTATTTAATTGGAGGCAGTCATCAAGGCGATAACAAGTAATTTTTACCATGTTTTGTTTATTCGTATAAATAGTTTTTCTTGTACCTACTTAATTTTACACCTCTCTGCCGCTGAGTGTGACTAGTGTTGTCTTATGTTTGTGGACTCCGATGACTACTAGGGGTGGGCGATATTTTGATATCGAATATCGATATATCGATATCAAAATTATATCGATATTTATCGATATATCGCCCACTCCTAATGGCTACGCTATGCAAGGTGGTATTAGCCCCATTCTAGATCCCTAAGCAAATATAAATTTAAAGGCCTCTTTTAGAAGATCTTTAGCAAAACAGTAAAAAATTGATGTATTTATTGTGAGACAAGGTAAAGTAAGGTCGTTCGAAAAAGTAGTATTGTTAAAATTACTTTAATATGTAATTTTTTCAATAGTTAACTTAAAATTACATATATAACACAAAACAATGGATTATTTGTACTTTAAATTTTAACTTTTTTTCGGTAAATGTGTTGATAATGTCTTCATAATCAATATAATCAAATATTTTCTTGCTAATTGCGTAAAAGTGCATTGGGTTTTTCTTGTGACAATATTTTGCGAAGACTTTTTTATCCCTTATAAAACAAAACAAAACGTCACAAGTCGCATTACCAATGGATAATGTTAAATAAATTTCAACATATATTTAACATTTGGAAAATTTGAAGAAAAATAATTATTAATTGTGACTTACTTACTCCTATCAATTTTTTTTTTAACTCTTAAAAGCGAAATTTAAAAAATAATAATTTTTGTTATCAAAGTCTTTAGTATCAATGCCATTTTTATAAAACTCTTTTATATCTTTTTTCGTTGTAAAATTATTTACAATATCCAAGCAAGAATATCAAGGAACATTGTTTTATTCCTTTTATTAATTGAACTATAGCATTTTTCTCTAAATAAAAATATCGAAGTAAATTGATCAAAATTGGGTAAAAAAACATTGATTTTAAAATTTTCTTGCCCATTTAAAATCTTCTCCTTGGTTTCTAGTACATCATAAAAAAAATTTAAGTATCCTTCTTATATATTTTTGTTCTCCGCCATGCTAAAGTTTATTTTTCAATTTCTTCCCAGTCTTCTCAAATGTTTTTTTATAAAGTTTACAAGGTTTTCCTGAAGATTTGTTAAAAGTTAAAGACTAGCTTTCGGATTTTGCGATGATCTGCTGGTAGCGGCAAATCTGTTCAATATCTCATCCCATATTATTGTAGAATAAATTCTAATGCATTGAATTTTTTACTTTATTCAATTCCTTCTAATTGTGCATTCTTAATAGTGGTAAGCAAGTAAAATCTAATAAATGGTTTACCGGTAAATCGCAAAAAATGCTCTTTAAATTTTACCGGTAATTTGCCAGTTTTTTTACCGATAATTCCGGTAATTTTACAACATCTTTCTAATCATGATAAAAATCTAAATCAAATAATCGAAAAAAAATTAACGTATTTTCAAAAAAAAGAAGGGGAAAGCATACAAATGGCATACAAATGGCATGATTGTTTGATTGTTTACTCACTACTCGACCAACAAGTGTAGTAGAATCCGAAAAAGCTTTTTCCGCGTCTGGATTATTTTGTACAAAAATTAGGTCGCAATTAGGACACGATAGTTAAAATAAATTATATTTTCTACGTGGTTATTTTTTAAGAAAAGTTTAAAATAAAAAATATTGTTAATAGTTTGACAACATAGGTATATTATGTTAAATCATTTTATATTTTATGTTCAGAATAATTTTATTTTCATGTGTTTTTTGTAATATTTTTATTTTATATATTATATATTGTCATTTTATATTGTGTTATATTAATATTACATAAAAATATATTAGATACGTTAATGGCTGTTAACTAATATATTGTATGAAACTAATTGGGATAGTTTAGGCTTCAACTATCTCAATCAGTTCCATAATAAATAAATGTGTATAAATATATTTATTTTTAATATGGTTTTCGGAGTTTATCCGGGTAATATTTAAATTGGCTCGACGTTTCGGCAAGCTCTCACTATAGGGGAGACGCGGATAAACTCCGAAAACTACATTAAAAATGTTAGTAACCGCAAAAAATCTAAACAGAAACAATATAATATAAATATATATAATAATATAATTTACCGGTAAATTACCGGTAAACCGGTTTTGATTGACAGTTTTACCGAATTACAGGTAATTCAAAAAGTCGGTAAATTTGCAATCCCTAGATTGGACCATGGACTCTAATTCCCCTAAATCAAGGACCTTACCCCCATCTCTTTCTATTTTCAGCTGGTTCTCTTATCTTACCTAACTCGATTCTTCTGTTCGTGGCAGCTCCTTTTGTCTCCTTATTCCAGGCTTACTGTGGTCTTATCTTTCGACTTTATAGCAGTTTTCTGGAAAGAACAGAACTAGAAAGTGCGCGGAAACGTATCAGAGCCACCTGTGTACGCTCGTTAAGAAGCTTAGCTTAGGAAAGCCATAGAGATACTCAAAAACACATACAACATCAACCCACACAACGGCTATTCCCTCCATAATTCTTGGAAGAGGCTGATAACTAGTAGATTGCATGCTCCAGCGCCCGTAACACATCATCAAGCACATCCCAGCCCACAGCCTATTATAAATACTCCAGACACGAATGGCTCGCCAGGTGCTGTTTAACCAACAACCCTGAAGTTGTTCCTGATAAAGGAAGACGAAACGTCGGCTATGAAGAAACTTTCGTCGCGGTTCCAACCCGAAAACACTTAATACACACTGGAAATCAGCCGCGGAAGCTTACAACATAGCTTAGCTTTTTGTTTTACCGAGCTTGCTATAGTGTAACGTTTTTAAAAATATTTTTTGGAAGAGCCCGGCGACCCACAAGTGGCTTGCGAAACAGTTTGAGCACCTCTGCTTTACACCTATCATTGAGCATTCAGTCAATAGAAACACGGGAGAATCTATCCGTAGAAGTTGCCGATAGATGAGCAAACTCGACAATAGTAGAGTGCGCCATCGGAATATCATTTCGCTGTTATTATAACCTAAACTAAATTACCAACTTCGTAATAATAAGTTGGAGCAGCACGACGTATCGAGCATTCAGAATGAAATATGGACGTTACCGTCAATGGAACGACGTTTGTTTAATGCTAACACAATTTGTATTATTACTTAGATGTATATATTAATCAAAATTCAAAGGATATTCGCGTACTATAGCCTATATATAGTTCTGGTTAGTGATTTAATCCTAAGAAGGGCGCTCTAGATTAAAATATATTAATGTACGGTTGCGCAAAAAGTTTGTTCGGAATTTGAGGGACAGCCTCAAACTTGTCTATTGAATATTCAGATATAAATTTATTTAATTATACATCAAGCAGCATAGTCAGCGATCTGTCGCCATTGTTTGGGCAGTTTTACTAGTTCTGTGGGTTTAAAACAATTGTTTTTTATTTGTAAAATAAACTGCTTCAGATAAAAACACGATCAGATTATGTGTCGTTTCAATTCAATTAGCTTCTCAACAAGAACTTTCCATCCCGCCAATTTGTTTTAAGTCCTAAAGTCTATACTGTCAAGTCAGGTGATTACGGTGTGTTTCCTATTCCTCTTGAATTTTCTCGGTCAAAAACTGGAAACTTAAACTGTCGTATGAAAAATAGGGGAAAAACTGAAAAGCTGAATAATTAAAGTAATTTTTGCGATCGCGTTGGCCATGAAACCGTCTATTTACCAATGCGCGCATCCTTTGCAAGCAAAATGGTGCAAAGTTTTTGAAAAAATCTTGAACGGTTGCGGAGAAAAACGTCAAAAACGAAACCCCTGCATAAGCACTATGATTTGAGAAGTTGTGGTATATCTGTATAACTATATCTACTATGCGACTTGCAAAGGCGTTTAACACAGGGAAAACCGTTTTTACAAAGGCCTCGTTTGACGCGTTTGTCTCCGGTTCCGTTTAAAACTTTTTCAAAAACTTTGCATCATTTTACTTGCAAAGGTTGCGCGCATGGTTAAATAGAGCAATTTAAATTTTGTCTCTGACGGTTTCATGGCCCCAACGCGATCGCAAAAATTACCTTTATTATTGAACTTCTCCGTTTGTCCCCTCTTTTTCCGAAGAAAATGGCCAGTGGCACGTATAACTCTGGAAAACATTTAATTTTTATGTCCTTCTTGCAATAAACACAGCCTTGATCAGATTCTATCGACAACGTATCGTGACCTTCCCTGGTAAGTACTTCCAGTTCTGGACTAAAAACAAATTTAGTACCCGGAAATCTGGATAGGTCGGGTCACGGGGCCAGGCCAGCGAGTTAAAAGAAACATTCACAATTTCATTTATTTTTTATTTAAAACGTTCAACCAAGTCGTCTAAAAGTAAATTAAAAATTAAGACAAAAAAATACATTACAGTGGGTGAACAGTTTCAATAAAGAGAATTATACAAAGTCAAATAATTTTTAATTAATGTGTAAAGCTATCTAACTAAATTTTAAAGTTACTTAATGGATATACGAATTTTAGTAAAAAAAAGTAAAACATTTAAATGTTAATAATTATCCACAAATATTAAAAATAAACTAGTATCAGTTTTAAAATCTTTTCTACCCATCTATATATTGTCTCCAAGAGATGATAGAATTGATAAACGATAAAAATTTGCTCCTACACATCTTGGCGTATTTATGTAAGATCGAAAAAGCAGTTTAATAAATGCTGAATCATCTAATATCACACGAAGAGACATAAAAATGCATTATAAAACGTTTCGTTGAGGTAACTCAAGTTTCTTTATGACATCATAAACGCGTTTTTCAAAAATATCTTTTTATAAAATAAAACTGATCAAACTTAACTACCTGTTCAGGATGTAAAAGCTGTTATTAAAATAATCGTATCCTAAAAAAAGATACTGACTTAACGTTAGCGTTTTTTCTTTGCCAATCGCATTTGGGTTTAATATACAAGGGTGCTCCGCAATAGGATGTACGAGGCATATTTAGAAAGAGTTTGGTTTATTTTAGAATTTTTTTTCAAATGATTCGACCTACCTTTAACTATTTTTCCACATAAAGACAATTATCAAAAGGGGCACCAGCTTTTGTATAGTATACCTTCCTCAGATCAAGGCCACCTTTGAAGATAGCTACTCCTGCTTTGCTCCTTCGACGTCATCATCGTTGAGCAGCAAGGAACTTCTTCAGATACGAGCAGACGAAAGTTACTTGGCATTAAGTCAGGGCTGCAGGAAGTGTGATCCATTTTTCCAAGCCAAATGACGCGATAAGGGCTCGAGTTTAAGCAATGTGTACTCTTAGGAGATCACCAAGACCTAGAGTAAGCACGAGTTCCGAAGGATCCAATGATCTTTCACAATTTCATAGAGAATAGTTCTTGAAATTTGTGGGAAATGCTAGGATTTTTGTAACGTTCTTGCCTCCTTTGTTGAAACTTTTTATGGAGTATTTACAAAAAGTTTTAACAAGTGTCAGCATTGTATAATAAATGCGGACCCGCAGAAATGAAACAAATTTTACATCAGTTAAAGGCGTGCTTAGTCCCGCATACATATTTATATTTTGTATACTGGTAAAGTTTTAAACATTCTTAGAAGACATTTTTGCGATATAAACGAATTTCTTTGCTCATAAAACTGTTAAGATGTTGTATCTTTATTGGTAAGTCTTTGACCGGAGTGACTTTAGCAATAACTTTTGGCAATAAGCTGTAACTTTGTTAATAATGACGATATATTGTTTAAATTTTAGATAATAACATTAACCTACACACTCTACAAGCTGATGCAATTAAAAAAAAAACTGCCCCCGGAGGCGGTGGGTCAAGGGTCATTACTAAAACAAAAGACCCTGCCACCACCAATTTAATACCGTTGATAAGTTACAGCACACAAAACTTAACCCCGGTCGCAGAATCGTTTGACCGGTCAAAAGACGCCAGTGGCGGAGGTTCAAAGTGTGGGGTCAAATTTATTGCTACGTCAAAATAAGGACTCTGCCACCTTGATTTTTACAGGTTTGATAGTTAGACACTTTTAAAAAAAATCAAATTTTAGCTTGTTATAGAGTTTATTTTTCTTAGTATAATGCCGTTTGTCTCGACTATTTAGAAGTCAAATTTACAAAATTATTCAAAAAATTAAAAATTAAAAATTTTGAAATTTTTTTTCGAAAACGGCTCGTTACATTTTGTTCAAATTTTAGCATGTTATAGAGTTTATTTTTCTAAGTATAATGCCGTTTGTCTCAACTATTTAGAAGACTAATTTAAAAAATTATCCAAAAAATTAAAAATTAAAAGTTTTGAAATTTTTTTTCGAAAACGGCTCGTTACATTTTGTTCAAATTTTAGCATGTTATAGAGTTTATTTTTTTAAGTATAATGCCGTTTGTCTCAACTATTTAGAAGTCTAATTTACAAAATTATTCAAAAAATTAAAAATTAAAAATTTTGAAATTTTTTTTCGAAAACGGCTCGTTACATTTTGTTCAAATTTTAGCATGTTATAGAGTTTATTTTTCTTAGTATAATGCCGTTTGTCTCAACTATTTAGAAGTCTAATTTACAAAATTATTTAAAAAATTAAAAATTAAAAATTTTGAAATTTTTTTTCGAAAACGGCTCGTTACATTTTGTTCAAATTTTAGCTTGTTATAGAGTTTATTTTTCTAAGTATAATGCCGTTTGTCTCAACTATTTAGAAGTCTAATTTACAAAATTATTTAAAAAATTAAAAATTAAAAATTTTGAAATTTTTTTTCGAAAACGGCTCGTTACATTTTGTTTAAATTTTAGCATGTTATAGAGTCTATTTTTCTTAGTATAATGCCGTTTGTCTCAACTATTTAGAAGTCTAATTTACAAAATTATTCAAAAAATTAAAAATTAAAAATTTTGAAATTTTTTTTCGAAAACGGCTCGTTACATTTTGTTCAAATTTTAGCATGTTATAGAGATTATTTTTCTAAGTATAATGCCGTTTGTCTCAACTATTTAGAAGACTAATTTACAAAATTATTCAAAAAATTAAAAATTAAAAGTTTTGAATTTTTTTTTCGAAAACGGCTCGTTACATTTTTTTCAAATTTTAGCATGTTATAGAGTTTATTTTTCTTAGTATAATGCCGTTTGTCTCAACTATTTAGAAGACTAATTTACAAAATTATTCAAAAAATTAAAAATTAAAAGTTTAGAATTTTTTTTTCGAAAACGGCTCGTTACATTTTTTTCAAATTTTAGCATGTTATAGAGTTTATTTTTCTAAGTATAATGCCGTTTGTCTCAACTATTTAGAAGTCTAATTTACAAAATTATTCAAAAAATTAAAAATTAAAAATTTTGAATTTTTTTTTCGAAAACGGCTCGTTACATTTTGTTCAAATTTTAGCATGTTATAGAGTTTATTTTTCTTAGTATAATGCCGTTTATTTAGAAGTCTAATTTACAAAATTATTCAAAAAATTAAAAAATAAAAATTTTGAAATTTTTTTTCGAAAACGGCTCGTTACATTTTGTTCAAATTTTAGCATGTTATAGAGTTTATTTTTTTAAGTGTAATGCCATTTGTCTCAACTATTTAGAAGTCTAATTTACAAAATTATTCAAAAAATTAAAAATTAAAAATTTTGAAATTTTTTTTTGAAAACGGCTCGTTACATTTTTTTCAAATTTTAGCATGTTATAGAGTTTATTTTTCTCAGTATAATGCCGTTTGTCTTAACTATTTAGAAGTTTAATTTACAAAATTATTCAAAAAATTAAATATTAAAAATTTTGAAATGTTTTTTCGAAAACGGCTCGTTACATTTTGTTCAAATTTTAGCATGTTATAGAGTTTATTTTTCTAAGTATAATGCCGTTTGTTTCAACTATTTAGAAGTCTAATTTACAAAATTATTCAAAAAATTAAAAATTAAAAATTTTGAAATTTTTTTTTGAAAACGGCTCGTTACATTTTGTTCAAATTTTAGCATGTTATAGAGTCTATTTTTCTTAGTATAATGCCGTTTGTCTTAACTATTTAGAAGTCTAATTTACAAAATTATTTAAAAAATTCAAAATTAAAAATTTTGAAATTTTTTTTCGAAAACGGCTCGTTACATTTTGTTTATTACTTTGTATATTCACTTTGGCGTACCGTCCAGTGCAAACTATTTTACATAACCCTATGAAACTTTAACATCAAACTAATAAAGGATGAAACTGAAAAAAAACTTAGACAGTTTATGAAAATTTGCGCTTTTTCACGGACTAGGCAGGAAACTATTTAGTAGTTTAGAAACTTTGTATTTGAATCACGCGATGTAAACAGTTTTAATTTTTTAAGAATACATTTCTTAAGAATTTAAAGCAAACAGTTATTTTCATAGCAACCCACGCTGAGATTGAATGCTCGTGTTGCAAAACAAAGTTTGGAACTCTCAAGTTGGAACCTAAAAAGTCTTAATTTCGACCATTAGCTGTTAAACGTTATTTCTCGCAGGGGTATTCACCCACTTACACAAAACTTTGTAAGCGTACGTCGTTTTATTTCTTGAACGAACATGTGATAAACATTTCGAACACATGCCCAAAATCATACCATTTATACAGCTTTCATTAGGTATTTAAATAAATGTTTTTAAATATTCCTAATAAAAAAACTTTGTAACATTTTATTTGCGAAGGATGGCGCCTTGGTAAATAGAAGAATTTCGTTTTATTTCTGATGGTTTCATGGCCAACGCGATCGCAAAAATTACTTTTGTTATTGAGCTTTTCAGTTTTTCCCCCATTTTTCCGAAGGAAGTGGCCAGTGGAAAACAATTAGTTTTGATGTTCTTGATGCAATAAACACAGCTTTGATTTGATTTTAGCGAGAACATATGTGACCTTCCCTGGTTAGATAATCTGTCTAGGAAATTTCAATCAAATTTGTTCATAGCTTATGTAAAGAATCATATTTTGGAAATTTTAAATGTAAGAAACATTTTAATAACTGAAGCTATAACAGTGAAAATAATTGATGAATATTAGTGATTATCTTAACTTATCTTTAGCTGTTTCCTTGGAAGTCTTAAAATTGTAGGAAATCTACGTAATTAAAATTGCTTATAAATTACCGATAATGTTGTTTTTAATTCGAAGTTAAAACGATTTATATTCTTAATATGCTCCTTTCAGGTATTTGTGCATGTTGGAAATCAATGTTCAAAGTTTATTTCTTTGCAGATTTTCATTCAATCACCCGGTCAGAAAGAAGCCTTTCTGGAATGGTATAGCGTAGTCAGTGTCTGATCGCCGCATTGGTGCTCGCCGGGGGGCTTCAGTATCGCAAGGAGCTACGCCTATGGTCCTCAAAAGCAGTAGAGGAATTCAAAAAATCGGTCGCGGCTCTCCTTAGACAAAATTAGGAATTATACATATTTTTTATTTACTTAAGAGTAATAGTTACTACAATTTTTTTCTAATTGCTGTGTGCTTGTCATAATCATATTAAAACTGTTTATCAAACTTGAAATTTTATAAACTTTTGTGAACAGGCTGCATCCTACTTTTGTCCTTATTAATTTTATTTGAAACTAAAAATTTAAGCTTGAGAGTAAATTTACACTAAAAAGCTAGTTATAAAATGTTGACAAATGTCAACACTTTTCCAACAGTCCTTTGAGTTTTGTTAAAAATTATATTTGTGTTAAGAATTTTATTTATTATATTTTACTTAAATCAGTGAGTATAAACTGGATGTTAGGGTTTGGAACCGCGTCTTCTATATTTAGAAGTAGTTGACGTTTCGACCATTGTGTCTTGGTCTTTTTCAAAACGACTCTAAACTTTTATAATTTTGTTACGAATAATGTATGTTTGTAACTGTAAGCCTGAAAATTGGTAAATCTTAAGTTTTACAGATAAATCCTAGCATTTACCATAGTGAGCTGGTAAAAGTCTGAAAAAAGCTTGTTTACGCTTTCATTTTGCGCTTTAACGTTTATTTTCAATTAAAAAATGTTTAATCAACCTCAAACCTTACCCTTGTTTATTTATTTATTAATAGAGGGCTAGGTTAAAGGTCTGTTAACGGTCGGTTAAAGCTTTTTTTTAAAATAAATAATTAAAATTAAGCTAATGTCCGAGTTTTACCACCTCAATGCTCTAGGCTAGGATGTAACGGTAAAATTTAAGATTCACCAATTTTCGGGATTTTACAGTAAAATTTACCCTGATTGACGTAAAAGATCAAAGAACAATATTTCTATCACTTAAAACTTTTGTTAAAACATTGTAAATAGTAGATAGGCTAGTTTTCACTATTGTTCTAATATACAGGGTCCGGCAAAATGATCTCCCACATTTTAATCTTTAATAAAAACGCCTATGTAAATGCTATTTAGATTTTATTTTTATTAACTGAAAATGTATGCTATGCCATTTGTTTTTATTAAGTTTTAAAAATTACAGAGTCCAAATGGCGACCATTTTTTTCGATACACATTCGAAGCTGATTTCTGAAAGTTTCCATCACTCGAGCAGTAATTTGAGGCGATATTCCTGTAATTTCTTGGCGTATTGCTGCTTTCAATTCGTCAATGGTTTGGGGGTGGTGTTGAAAAACCTTCGCTTTCAGGTAGCCCCAAATGAAAAAGTCGCATGGGGCAAGATCGGGTGAACGCGCAGGCCACCCAACGTTTCCACCTAACGAGATACGTGTCCTGGAAACATTTCCCTTAAAACGTCCATTGTCCTTCTTGCCGTATGAGCCGTAGCTCCAACCTGTTGAAACCATACATCCGGATGTTCAAGTTCTCTAAGTTTTGGATGTATGGTTTCAACAGGATGGAGCTACGGCTCATACGGCAAGAAGGACAATGGACGTTTTAAGGGAAATGTTTCCAGGACACGTAATCTCTTGGATGTATGGACACGTAATCTAACCAACAGTTGCGAAAATTGTGGTAAAATTTTAGTTAAGCTATTCACCACCAGAGGGCCAGCCCACCTTGCAACGTCACAAACGACCTCTTCTCACTTCTGTGATCCTGGTACCTAAACCATATTTTTGAATCTAAAATTGACAAATTTACAAGGAATGATTCTCGTGCAGAAAACTTGAATAAATTATTAGGATCACAGAAGTTGCAGGAGATCTTTTGTGACGTCACGGTGATGGTTTGGCCCTCTGGTGGTGAACATTTGAACTAAAATATGGGCGTGCACGCCAAGATAAATTTGAAACATTTACAAGGAACGATTCTCATAGAAAACTTGAATAAAGTATTAGGATCACAGAAGTTGCAGGAGATCTTTTGTGACGTCGCGAGGATGGTTTAGCCCCCTGGTAGTGAACAATTGAACTAAAATATGGGCGTGCACGCAAAATTTGCGCGCTAAGGTTGAAAAATGTATAAGGATGATACACATAATTAAACGAAAGATTGAAACAATTCAATTTATTTATAACCATCAAACAATAAATTTCATACACATACACATTTTTTTATTCAGGAGACAGTATTTAATCGCAAAATTATAGTATATTAGACGATTTTAAACATTTATACATCATAATTTTTTACAATTATAAAATCTAGTTATGCACGCTCCTTCATCACTATAGTTACATTAATTAAGACTTTTAAGATATGTTTGTTAAGTAATAAGCTAAATTATCATTATAAATAATTATTAATAGATCATCTTAGGTTACATTACTAAAATAACATTTAAACTATCACAATAGTACATTTCAATTTTATTAGCTATGGCTTTGTATACTATTTTTTCTTCTCCATTGAATGGATGTTGATGCTGTTGAAGAGGATCCGGCCGTGAAGGGGCACACCAAACCATTGCTTTTCCTAAAAATTAAGAAACATTTTAGAACAATACACTTTTTTCGCCAAAAAAAATCGATTTTCTTTAAACTAAAGCAGATGGCTTCAAATTTCTCATACACGTTATTTATGGCCCTATTAAGGATTATTAGCCCTCAAATACGATTTTTAAATTTTGGCCAAAAATGGGGAAAGTACAAAGGCTATAGTCTTTGCACTTTTTTCGACAAAAAAATCGATTTTCTTTAAACTAAAGCAGATGGCCTCAAACTTCTTATACACCTTATTTATGGCCCTATTAAAGATTATTAGCCCTCAAATAGGATTTTTAATTTTTGGCCAAAAATGAGAAAAGTACAAAGGCTATAGTCTTTGCACTTTTTTGGACCAAAAAGTCGATTTTCTTAAAACTGCAGCAGATGGCCTCAAACTTCTTATACACGTTATTTATGGCCCTATTAAGGATTATTAGCCTTCAAATACGATTTTTAAATTTTGGCCAAAAATGAGAAAAGTACAAAGGCTTATAGTCTTTGCACTTTTTTCGACAGAAAAAACGATTTTCTTTAAACTAAAGCAGATGGCCTCAAACTTCTTATACACCTTATTTATGGCCCTATTAAGGATTATTAGCCCTCAAATAAGATTTTTAATTTTTGGCCAAAAATGAGAAAAGTACAAAGGCTATTATAGTCTTTGCACTTTTTTGGACCAAAAAGTCAATTTTCTTAAAACTGCAGCAGAATGCCTCAAACTTCTTATACACGTTATTTATGGCCCTATTAAGGATTATTAGCCCTTAAATACGATTTTTAAATTTTGGCCAAAAATGGGGAAAGTACAAAGGCTATATATAGTCTTTGCACTTTTTTGGACCAAAAAGTCGATTTTCTTAAAACTGCAGCAGATGGCCTCAAACTTCTTATACACGTTATTTATGGCCCTATTAAGTATTATTAGCCTTCAAATACGATTTTTAATTTTTGGCCAAAAATGGGAAAAGTACAAAGGCTATATATAGTCTTTGCACTTTTTTGGACCAAAAAGTCGATTTTCTTAAAACTGCAGCAGATGGCCTCAAACTTCCTATGCACGTTATTTATGGCCCTATTAAGGATTATTACCCTATTAAAAATTATTAGCCCTCAAATACGATTTTTAATTTTTGGCCAAAAATGGGAAAAGTACAAAGGCTATAAGTCTTTGCACTTTTTTGGACCAAAAAGTCGATTTTCTTAAAACTGCAGCAGATGGCCTCAAACTTCCTATACACGTTATTTATGGCCCTATTAAGGATTATTACCATATTAAAAATTATTAGCCCTCAAATACGATTTTATAATTTTTGGCCAAAAATGGGAAAAGTACAAAGGCTATATATAGTCTTTGCACTTTTTTCGACAAAAAAATCGATTTTCTTTAAACTAAAGCAGATGGCTTCAAACTTCTTATACACCTTATTTATGGCCCTATTAAGGATTATTAGCCCTCAAATAAGATTTTTAATTTTTGGCCAAAAATGAGAAAAGTACAAAGGCTATATATAGTCTTTGCACTTTTTTGGACCAAAAAGTCGATTTTCTTAAAACTGCAGCAGATGGCCTCAAACTTCTTATACACGTTATTTATGGCCCTATTAAGGATTATTAGCCTTCAAATACGATTTTTAATTTTTGGCCAAAAATGGGTAAAGTACAAAGGCTATATACAGTGTGGCTGGTTTTTCATTGTCCAGCTTTTATCTGCTGAAATATTAATGTTACCAAAAAAAGTTAAATGAGAAACTTATTAAACAAAAGCTGGTCTACAAAATGGTGCTAAAAATTTTGTTCCATAGCCTACCAGTTTTTCGGAAAAATATCCAACTTTTGTTTTTTAAATAGAAGACCCTGTATATTTTTACAGAATCACATTCTAAATCAATTTCTCTTCACAATGATATTATCATAAGTACCATTTTGCTTTTAAATTATGCTCAATATTTCAAAAAAAGAGAATTATTATAGAGTCGGCTGTGGAAACAGCACAGCATATCAACTTTTTCATTATTTGTATAGTCCATTTTTCTTAATTATAATTACACTTATTTCTGTCTGATTTGACAAGTGTTTGCTAATGTAAACAAATTTGACAGGTATTTGCAATAAAAAAAACAATATCACAGCGACTTGGACTAAAAAGTCGATTTTCTTAAAACTGCAGCAGATGGCCTCAAACTTCTTATACACGTTATTTATGGCCCTATTAAGGATTATTAGCCCTCAAATACGATTTTTAATTTTTGGCCAAAAATGGGAAAAGTACAAAGGCATAGTCTTTGCACTTTTTTGGACCAAAAAGTCGATTTTCTTAAAACTGCAGCAGATGGCCAATACGATTTTTAATTTTTGGCCAAAAATGGGAAAAGTACAAAGGCTATAATAGTCTTTGCACTTTTTTGGACTAAAAAGTCGATTTTCTTAAAACTGCAGCAGATGGCCTCAAACTTCTTATACACGTTATTTATGGCCCTATTAAGGATTATTAGCCCTCAAATACGATTTTTAATTTTTGGCCAAAAATGGGAAAAGTACAAAGGCAGTCTTTGCACTTTTTTGGACCAAAAAGTCGATTTTCTTAAAACTGCAGCAGATGGCCAATACGATTTTTAATTTTTGGCCAAAAATGGGAAAAGTACAAAGGCTATAATAGTCTTTGCACTTTTTTGGACTAAAAAGTCGATTTTCTTAAAACTGCAGCAGATGGTCTCAAACTTCTTATACACGTTATTTATGGCCCTATTAAGGATTATTAGCCCTCAAATACGATTTTTAATTTTTATCTTATAATCAACTGATTTCAACTATATACTTCACATGAACAATTAGTAAATATATGTCTTTGTTACAAAAAAGATGTTTTACAGTTATTATAGTACTGTATTTTGTTACAATTATTTATTTAAAATATTGTACAGTGCAATGGATGGACGGTCGTAAAAAAGTTGTTTGAACATTGTATTATATTAAATTAAGCGAAATTTTCATTTTCTTGTTGACGTATTACCATATACGTTATCTAAAACATGACGCGCAGGATCGTAGAGAACTAATCAAGTGCATGTGCGTTTTCGTGTAGGTAAACATTCAACGCAAAATTTGTTTAGCAAGAAGAAAATTGATAGTTTAACAAGTTTAACGATTGTGTGTGTCCACTTAAAAAATAATTAAAGATAGGTTACTTACATTTGACTCTAAGAACGGTCCGCGTTACTATTTTTTTCGCTTCGACAAGCATTTATAACTATAATTAAACTATACTTAGTGGAATGGATGAAAATAGGCGTAAAGTAGTTGGTTAAAAATTGTGTTTATTAAATTCAAGCACAAAATGTGATTGATGCATTACCACATGACAAAATGTGATTGATGCATTACCACATGATGCCCTTTATCTATAGAGAAGTGATCTAAGTGCATTCATGTGTTAATTATTGTGTAGGTTATAATGTAATAAACATTTAAGGTAATTGTTGTTAATTTGTTTAACAAAAGGGACAATTAATAGTGTAATAAGTTTGGGAATTGTGTCTACTTTAAAAATAATCAAAGATTTTTTAAATTGACTTGAAAAACGGCTTTTTAGCAAATTTTTTCGCTTCTGCGGCTATCCAAAAAATCTATAATCAAACTATTCTTCTATACTTAGTGAAGTGGATGAGAAAAAGTGTAAAAAGAATGTGTTTAAAAGTTGTAAATGTATTTTTAAAATTTCAAACGTTCGAAAGTATAAGGATAAATATACCAAATAACGCCACGTAAATCATTAAGCCGTCGTGGCCTAGTTGCTCAGGTTTCTGCTTCGCATGTGAAGAGTCACATGTTCGAATCCAGTTGTCTCCAAGTGTAAGTACACTTGGGGACGGGGCGGTTTTACAAAAAGTTTTTTTAAATCGTCGGAGTCGGCACAAACGCCGACTCCGAGCGGGCGCCCATAACATGGTTGATAAGCACGTACCACCGGGATTCGAACCGAATCCAGCTGTACGCTGCCAGGGCCAGACTATAATAAACTATAGAATTACCAAGACACATACCACCCAGCCATGGGTTCCCGCGATTAATTTAGTGTTTAAACTTCGCATATAAGCATTATCGATTAGAGGTCAATAGATTAATTGACCGGTTTGATGACGCGACACATTCCTCAATATTTTTGTCTCACCAGTTCAGTTTGATATCAATTATCGGATGGAACAGAACAACACGACGGCTAATACATATCGTTATTCGTGTGTATAATTTTAATAGTTATTGTGCTAAATGTGTTTGTATTAAAAACAAATTAAAATCTGTGCATCAGTCAGTTCAAAAAGGTTTTGAAACGATTTTCTTACAATGCATGCCTTTTTGGCGTATTGTGTTCAATACCCAATCGTTTTGTTTAAATTTTCAATGCTAAGAATGTAAACGTTCTTTCTATCAAGTAAAGCTTACATGCAAATATGAGGATTATTTTGACGTTAATTGCATTAAATAAGTTTTAATACAATTTATGCATAATAGCTGAAAAATATTAGCAGTTTTACGTCTTATAAGGTAAAACACGTTTGTTTCAGTAATTTTAGATATTCAGGAACATATAATCGGTCAATCATCCATTGAAGTTGTTTAAACATTTAAATAGTTTAATTTTACGTTGTACTAATGATAATTGCAATCGAGGGAGTGTTCATTTTTCCTTGATGAAGAGATAATAGCGTTTCTTTGAAAGTACCTTATTGGAGTTTCTTTTGGTGGCTATGCATCGTGTGCATATTATACTGATATTTAGATTTATCTGTTACAACTTTATAAATCAGTTATTTCACTTCACAATCTATTTTTTAACTCTTAGGTGTTTGCTCTCCGTTGACCAGTTGACCACCCACCACACGGCAAAATCTCATCTGGATTACAGCTTCATATATCAATCAAACTTGAGGAAATATGTAAGTGCTTCTCTATTTATACAGGGTGTAGACGTAATATTGATTACATTTATGACTAAGCAAAAAAAAAGGAACTGTTGGTTGGTGCATACATTTCGAAATTTCATCCTTGTTTCAGATCTCCACTTCAACAGGATGGTTAACTGGAGCAAGTGAAGGTAAAGCTATCGGAGACATAATCTTTTTGGTAGGTTATTGAAGTAATTCATTGAACATAAATGAATGTTAATAAAACATTTATAATGTGCAATACACTTACGACTTTACTGTTACTTCAATATTTAAATAATTTTATTTAGGCACCTACTGTATTAAATTATTTATGTTTCCTCTACTGTAGTAAATTATTTATCTCTTCTCTACTGTAATATTATATTCTTAAAACCCTTTATTAATTCAAATATATTGCAACCATTGCTGGGGCTATAAATTCTTTCTTTACTGTATAAAATTATTTCTATCCTCTGCCTTTATTAAATTATTTCTTTCCTCTACTGTATTAAACTATTTCGTTCCTCTACTGTAGTATTGTATATTATAACAATGTAATGTTATATTTTTAAAACCCTTTATTATAATTAATATTACATTTGTAATAAACATTATCTACAATTGTATTTAAACTACTCAGCAGCAGAATTTATTTAAATAATTACAATACAGTAGGTTATTTAAATAATACACTATAGTAGATTATTTAAATAATAACCTACTGCAGTTGTTTAATTGTATCATAATTATAAGTGCTCAAAAGTTGTAATTTAATTACGTGTATAATAACATTTATTGGGATATTAAAAACATTGCCAAATAATGTGTTTTTATTTTAACGTACACAATAGGCAACCCTTAATTCATAAATGCAGAGCTGCATGCCCAAAATACAAAAAAGCATTACCATAGACAAAATACAGGAAACTGCATCTCCATAGACAAAATACAGGAAACTGCATTACCAACATAGATACATAGATTTGTATTAGGCTGTAACCTCCTTTAATTTCTGTGATTCTGATACAAAATCGCCATCGAAAACTCAACAAATGATTCAAAATTAAGGACCAGAATTTATCTTCTGTGATCCTGATACTAAAAATTCAAAAATATTGCAATTAAACCATTCTTTACTGTATTAAATTATTTAGCTTCTCTACTGTATTAAATTACTTAACTTCTTTACTGTATATTAAATTATTTAGCTTCTCTACTGTATTACATTATTCATTTCCTTAACTGTATTAAATTACTTAACTTCTTTACTGTATTAAATTATTTAGCTTCTGTAACTTCTGTACTGTATTAAATTATTTAGCTTCTCTACTGTATTACATTATTCCTTTCCTTAACTGTATTAAATTACTTAACTTCTTTACTGTATTAAATTATTTAACTTCTCTACTGTATTACATTATTCATTTCCTTAACTGTATTAAATTACTTAACTTCTCTACTGTATTACATTATTCATTTCCTTAACTTCTTTACTGTATTAAATTATTTAGCTTCTCTACTGTATTACATTATTTACTTCTTTACTGTATTAAATTATTTAGCTTCTTTACTGTATTCAATTATTTAGCTTCTCTACTGTATTACATTATTCCTTTCCTTAACTGTATTAAATTACTTAACTTCTTTACTGTATTAAATTATTCATTTAATAATGTAACTTCTTTACTGTATTAAATAACTTAACTTCTTTACTGTAATAAATTATTTAGCTTCTTAACTTCTTTACTGTATTAAATTATTTAGCTTCTCTACTGTATTACATTATTTACTTCTTTACTGTATTAAATTATTTAGCTTCTTTACTGTATTAAATTATTTAGCTTCTCTACTGTATTACATTATTTACTTCTTTACTGTATTAAATTATTTAGCTTCTTTACTGTATTAAATGATTTAGCTTCTCTACTGTATTACATTATTCCTTTCCTTAACTGTATTAAATTACTTAACTTCTTTACTGTATTAAATTATTCATTTAATAATGTAACTTCTTTACTGTATTAAATAACTTAACTTCTTTACTGTAATAAATTATTTAGCTTCTTAACTTCTTTACTGTATTAAAGTATTTCGCTTCTTAACTTCTTTACTGTATTAAATTATTTAGCTTCTCTACTGTATTACATTATTCATTTCCTTTACTGCATTAAATTATTTACTCCTTTACTGCATTAAATTATTTACTTCTTTACTGTATTAAATTATTTAACTTCTTTACTGTATTACATTATTCATTTCCTTTACTGCATTAAATTATTTACTCCTTTACTGCATTAAATTATTTACTCCTTTACTGCATTAAATTATTTACTCCTTTACTGTATTAAATTATTTACTTCTTTACTGTATTAAATTATTTAACTTCTTTACTGTATTACATTATTCATTTCCTTTACTGTATTATATTATTTAGCTTCTGTACTGTATAAAACTATTTAACTTCTCAACTGTATTAGTTTAATAATTACCTAGTATTCTGTATTATTATAATAATGTAGTCATATATTTTTTAAATCCTTTATAATAATAATAATTACATAATTTACAATTGTATTTAAACTACTTCAGCACCCTGTCCTCCAGTTCATCTTAATCCCTCCTGTGTCCTACAGTTCCTCTTAATCCCTCCTGCTGGGGATGCATTCATCTTTATCTGTAACAATGGGAGTAGGTCTGTACTATAACTAAATAATAATCTGCAGGTGTAGATTATTTAAATAATACACTTTAGTATATTATCTAAATATTCCGCCTTAGTAGATTATTTAAATAATACACCCGCTTTGGTAGATTATTTAAATAATTTCCTTTAGTAGATTATTTAAATAATACACCTTAGTAGATTATTTAAATAATACACCTTAGTGGATTATTTAAATAATACACTTTATTGGATTATTGAAATAATACACTTTAGTATATTATTAAAATAATACACTTTAGTATATTATTAAAATAATACACTTTAGTATATTATTAAAATAATACACCTTAGAAGATTATTAAAATAATACACCTTAGAAGATTATTAAAATAATACACCTTAGTAGATTATTAAAATATTACACCTTAGTATATTATTTAAATAATACACTTTAGTAGAGTATTTAAATAATACACTTTAGTGGATTATTTAAATAATACACTTTAGTATATTATTGAAAACACTTTAGTATATTATTTAAATAATACACCTTAGTAGATTATTTAAATAATACACCTTAGTAGATTATTTAAATAATACACCTTAGTACATTATTGAAATAATACACTTTAGTAGATTATTTAAATAATACACCTTAGTATATTATTTAAACAATACACCTTAGTATATTATTTAAACAATACACCTTAGTATATTATTTAAACAATACACCTTAGTATATTATTTAAATATTACACCTTAGTAGATTATTTAAATAATACACCTTAGTAGATTATTTAAATAATACACCTTAGTAGATTATTTAAATAATACACCTTAGTAGATTATTTAAATAATACACCTTAGTAGATTATTTAAATAATTCACCTTAGTAGACTATCGAAATAATACACTTTAGCATATTATTGAATACACTTTAGTAGATTATTTAAATAATTCACCTTAGTAGACTATTGAAATAATACACTTTAGTGGATTATTTAAATAATACACCTTAGTAGATTATTAAAATAATACACCTTAGTAGATTATTTAAATAATACACTTTAGTATATTATTGAATACACCTTAGTATATAATTCAAATAATACACATAATACACCTTAGTAGATTATTCAAATAACACACCTTAGTATATTATTTAAACAATACACCTTAGTATATTATTTAAACAATACACCTTAGTATATTATTTAAACAATACACCTTAGTATATTATTTAAATAATACACCTTAGTATATTATTTAAATAATACACCTTAGTATATTATTTAAATAATACACCTTAGTAGATTATTTAAATAATACACCTTAGTAGATTATTTAAATAATACACCTTAGTAGATTATTTAAATAATACACCTTAGTAGATTATTTAAATAATTCACCTTAGTAGACTATCGAAATAATACACTTTAGCATATTATTGAATACACTTTAGTAGATTATTTAAATAATTCACCTTAGTAGACTATTGAAATAATACACTTTAGTGGATTATTTAAATAATACACCTTAGTAGATTATTAAAATAATACACCTTAGTAGATTATTTAAATAATACACTTTAGTATATTATTGAAAACACCTTAGTATATAATTCAAATAATACACCTTAGTAGATTATTCAAATAATACACCTTAGTAGATTATTCAAATAATACACCTTAGTAGATTATTTAAATAATACACCTTAGTAGATTATTTAAATAATACACCTTAGTAGATTATTTAAATAATTCACCTTAGTAGACTATTGAAATAATACACTTTAGTGGATTATTTAAATAATACACCTTAGTAGATTATTAAAATAATACACCTTAGTAGATTATTAAAATAATACACCTTAGTAGATTATTTAAATAATACACTTTAGTGGATTATTGAAATAATACACTTTAGTATATTATTGAATACACCTTAGTATATTATTCAAATAATACACTTTAGTGGATTATTGAAATAATACACTTTAGTATATTATTGAATACACCTTAGTATATTATTTAAAGAATACACCTTAGTATATTATTTAAATAATACACCTTAGTAGATTATTTAAATAATACACTTTAGTATATAATTTAAATAATACACTTTAGTGGATTATTTAAATAATACACTTTAGTATATTATTGAATACACCTTGGTAGATTATTTAAATAATACACTTTAGTATATAATTTAAATAATAAACTTTAGTATATTATTGAATACACATTAGTATATTATTTAAATAATACACCTTAGTATATTATTTAAATAATACACCTTAATATATTATTTAAATAATACACATTAGTATATTATTTAAATAATACACCTTAGTAGATTATTTAAATAATACACTTTAGTATATTATTGAATACACCTTAGTATATAATTCAAATAATACACCTTAGTAGATTATTCAAATAATACACCTTAGTAGATTATTTAAATAATACACCTTAGTAGATTATTCAAATAATACACCTTAGTAGATTATTTAAATAATACACCTTAGTAGATTATTTAAATAATACACCTTAGTAGATTATTTAAATAATTCACCTTAGTAGACTATTAAAATAATACACTTTAGTGGATTATTAAAATAATACACTTTAGTGGATTATTTAAATAATACACCTTAGTAGATTATTTAAATAATACACTTTAGTGGATTATTGAAATAATACACTTTAGTATATTATTGAATACACCTTAGTATATTATTCAAATAATACACTTTAGTGGATTATTGAAATAATACACTTTAGTATATTATTGAATAAACCTTAGTATATTATTTAAAGAATACACCTTAGTATATTATTTAAATAATACACCTTAGTATATTATTTAAATAATACACTTTAGTATATTATTTAAATAATACACCTTAGTATATTATTTAAATAATACACTTTAGTATATTATTTAAATAATACACCTTAGTAGATTATTTAAATAATACACTTTAGTATATAATTTAAATAATACACTTTAGTGGATTATTTAAATAATACACTTTAGTATATTATTGAATACACCTTGGTAGATTATTTAAATAATACACTTTAGTATATAATTTAAATAATACACTTTAGTATATTATTGAATACACCTTAGTATATTATTTAAATAATACACCTTAGTATATTATTTAAATAATACACCTTAGTATATTATTGAATACACTTTAGTATATTATTTAAATAATACACCTTAGTATATTATTTAAATAATACACTTCAGTATATTTTTTAAATAATACACCTTAGTAGATTATTTAAATAATGCACTTTAGTATATAATTTAAATAATACACTTTAGTGGATTATTTAAATAATACACTTTAGTATATTATGGAATACATTTTAGTAGATTATTTAAATAATACACCTTAGTACATTATTTAAATAATTCACCTTAGTGGATTATCGAAATAATACACTTTAGCATATTATTGAATACACTTTAGTATATTATTTAAATAATACACCTTAGTAGATTATTTAAATAATACACCTTGGTATATTATTTAAATAATACACCTTAGTATATTATTTAAATAATACACCTTAGTATATTATTTAAATAATACACCTTAGTATATTATTTAAATAATACACCTTAGTATATTATTTAAATAATACACCTTAGTATATTATTTAAATAATACACCTTAGTAGATTATTTAAATAATACACTTTAGTATATAATTTAAATAATACACTTTAGTGGTTTGTTTAAATAATACACTTTAGTATATTATTGAACACTTTAGTATATTATTTAAATAATACACCTTAAAAGATTATTAAAATAATACACCTTAGTAGATTATTTAAATAATACACCTTAGTACATTATTGAAATAATACACTTTAGTAGATTATTAAAATAATACACTTTAATAGATTATTTAAATAATACACTTTAGTATATTATTTAAATAATACACCTTAGTATATTATTTAAATAATACACTTTAGTGGTTTGTTTAAATAATACACTTTAGTATATTATTGAATACACTTTAGTATATTATTTAAATAATACACCTTAGTAGATTATTAAAATAATACACCTTAGTAGATTATTTAAATAATACACCTTAGTATATTATTTAAATAATACACTTTAGTATTTAATTTAAATAATACACTTTAGTGGTTTGTTTAAATAATACACTTTAGTATATTATTGAATACACTTTAGTATATTATTTAAATAATACACTTTAGTATATTATTTAAATAATACACCTTAGTAGATTATTAAAATAATACACCTTAGTAGATTATTTAAATAATACACCTTAGTACATTATTGAAATAATACACTTTAGTAGATTATTGAAATAATACACTTTAATAGATTATTTAAATAATACACTTTAGTATATTATTTAAATAACACACCTTAGTAGAATATTTAAATAATACACCCTAGTAGATTATTGAAATAATACACTTTAGTATATTATTGAATACACCTTAGTATATTATTTAAATAATACACCTTAGTATATTATTTAAATAATACACCTTAGTATATTATTTAAATAATACACTTTAGTATATTATTTAAATAATACACCTTAGTAGATTATTTAAATAATACACTTTAGTATATAATTTAAATAATACACTTTAGTATATTATTGAATACACTTTAGTACATTATTTAAATAATACACCTTAGTATATTATTTAAATAATACACTTTAGTATTTAATTTAAATAATACACTTTAGTGGTTTGTTTAAATAATACACTTTAGTATATTATTGAATACACTTTAGTATATTATTTAAATAATACACCTTAGTAGATTATTAAAATAATACACCTTAGTAGATTATTAAAATAATACACCTTAGTAGATTATTTAAATAATACACCTTAGTGGATTATTTAAATAATACACTTTAGTATATTATTTAAATAATACACCTTAGTAGAATATTTAAATAATACACCCTAGTACATTATTGAAATAATAAACTTTAGTAGATTATTGAAATAATACACTTTAATAGATTATTTAAATAATACACCTTAGTGGATTATTTAAATAATACACTTTAGTGGATTATTTAAATAATTCACCTGTGGATTATTGAAATAATACACTTTAGTATATTATTGAATACACTTTAGTATATTATTGAATACACTTTAGTATATTATTTAAATAATACACCTTAGTAGATTATTAAAATAATACACCTTAGTAGATTATTTAAATAATACTTACACCTTAGTACAATATTGAAATAATACACTTTAGTAGATTATTCAAATAATACACCTTAGTAGATTATTTAAATAATACACCTTAGTAGATTATTTAAATAATACACCCGCCTTAGTAGATTATTTAAATAATACACGTTAGTAGATTATTTAAATAATACACCTTAGTACATTATTGAATACACTTTAGTAGATTATTTAAATAATACACGTTAGTAGATTATTTAAATAATACACCTTAGTAGTTTATTTAAATAATACACCTTAGTATTGAATATTATCCGTGAAAAATGGAATTTCTTAAAAGTAAAGCAGATGGCCTCAAATATCTTATACACGTTATTTATGGCCCTATTAAGGATTATTAGCTCTCAAATACGATTTTTAATTTTTGGCCAAAAATGGGAAAAGTACAAAGGCTTATAGTCTTTGCACTTTTTTGGACCAAAAAGTCGATATTTTTAAAACTGCAGCAGATGGCCTCAAACTTTTATACACGTTATTTATGGCCCTATTAAGGATTATTAGCCCTCAAATACGATTTTTAATTTTTGGCCAAAAATGGGAAAAGTACAAAGGCTATAGTCTTTGCACTTTTTTGGACCAAAAAGTCGATTTTCTTAAAACTGCAGCAGATGGCCTCAAACTTCTTATGCACGTTATTTATGGCCCTTTTAAGGATTATTAGCCCTCAAATACGATTTTTAATTTTTGGCCAAAAATGGGAAAAATATTCAAGGCGGTGCATTATAAATAACAAAAAGGCATACTCTGAACACTTGGTATATTTGATAATAGTTTCATAATATGTATGTAGCTCATGAAATAAAACAACTTCTATATTACAAACTTTTTTGTAACTTCTCCAATTACAGAGATATTAATTAATTTGTATTTCTACAGGTACCTGGCACCTACACCAATTTTTGTAAGAAATTATGTTTGATAGATAATACTGTTATTTAGTACAAAACAGCAGCTTTGACCAATTTATAGTAATGTTTTGTTTCTTCCAAGCTCAAATTTGAATCAGTGCGTATCAACTTAGCTGAAAAATGCTTGAATTCATTGAGAGGACTATTCAATAATATAAACAGGTTTAATTAAAAATCAGTAATCTCTTTCCACGGAGGATCTTCTATAGATATAATGATAAACCACTTTTAAGCAATCTTTATTTTATAAGTCTTCAATTTGGTCTTGCACTTCTAGAAGAGATCATTAGTTAAAACCATAAACTTAAACTATTGAAATACATATTATCATTTAAGAAACTTTTTAAAATATTTATATGTAAATTTATGGGTTAACTTTGTGAATTAATGAACACTAAAAATTAGAGTAATATAAAAAAGTTAAACCATCCAATCCACTGACAATTAAATTTAATAAAAACCGATTCTTGGGCAAAAAAAT
This sequence comes from Elmis aenea, assembly GCA_947652605.1. Lineage (NCBI taxonomy): Eukaryota > Metazoa > Arthropoda > Insecta > Coleoptera > Elmidae > Elmis > Elmis aenea. The sequence continues at coordinate 51,275,149 of OX393578.1, forward strand.
CTATACGGTCAATTATTGATTGCCAACTAATTAATCGGTATATCCCTAGATCCTATGTTCACATAATTTCAAATGATAAAAATTGTACAGTATTAGAACCAATTATAAGTCTTTTGGTCCTTAATTTGCGTTTAATTAAGCAATATTCATTACAACGGGCAGTCTATACGGTCAATTATTGATTGCCAACTAATTAATCGGTATATCCCTAGATCCTATGTTCACATAATTTCAAATGATAAAAATTGTACAGTATTAGAACCAACAATTAAGCAATATTTATTACAACGGGCAGTCTTACTGTGACAATTATTATAAATAATAATAATAGTCACAATATTTACATCACATGCATTCATACCTTAATCAGTTTAGTATAAAAATTACTTAAACTGTAATTATAACATATTGAATACTATCTACAATAAAATATGGTTAGTCAAAGTATAATCTCACATGCAAGTTATTAAGAATTATAATAAATTAAACATAAGACAACTGAGTAAATATAAAAGTTATTTTACAAACAATATTAAGCCCAATCAGTATAACAATTACAAAGCACAATAATTAGGGCATGTAGCAGATTTATTACTTAACTAGAAATGTATGGACTTAACTTTGTGCTAACGGGGAGTAAATCCAGATATATTGCTGCCCTGGAAAAGAAAAATATTTGGTTATTTAATCTTAAAACTGATGAACGCAATGGTGAATACTTGTGTTGCTTAAGATTCCAATTTTTTTAATAATAAGGTGTTGTTTTATCGTATATTACCACTGAAGTTGCATTTGGATTAATTTTTAACGTACATTAAAGCTATTTGTTTGTTTAAAATTAAATAAAAATTAAAGTAGTTTGTGTTTAGACAGTATATTGCACCTTTACATATTCAAAGATTATTTTGCCCTTGCAGTCAAATATAATCTCTTAATATTGCTCATTATGTATAAAGATCTTTAATAGAGATAGATTGAAGTGTTTACTCAAGTTAAAAGCACAAATTCGATCCATTATGTCCACATATTTGAAGATAAACTTATCGGTCAAAGAGTTTAGATTTACAAGGGACACTAAAGGCCACCTAAAGTTCATTTATGATTAAACAAACCTATAGATCACTTGATCTAGTTAGTTGACTGTGTACTTAAGAGGTCAATGGTTATGTGCAAAGGTCTCAATGTAGTTTCCGGCTACCGGTGTTCAAGTTACAAATAGTTTCTCATGGTATTCGTTTTTATTTGACCATTATCTTTAAACGTTGATGCTATACAAATTTGTAAAACAAATGTAGTGGTTTTATTGTAACCATAGTATTACAAAAGCGTGCTTAAAAATAGTGTAGAATTTATTAAGCAAAAATGGACTATGCCAGACTTCGCCTGGCGGACTAAATATATCAAAGAGGACACCATTTCGATGAATGTGTTCTCATCACGTCATAGGTGGTGCCTGGTGCAAATAAAATCCAAGATTTGGATAGCCACTAAGTATAGATTACATAAGAAAAAATGTGTAAAATGTATACTTGGAAATACGGCAACAGAAACATAGAACCTTTTGAAAACTGCCTTCGGAGAAGAAGCTCCGAGTTGGACCACGTGTTTTGAATGGTTTAAACGTTTTAAAAAAGGAAAACTTCAATCAATGCGATAGAACCAGGGCCTATCTCAGGGGGGGAGACGGGACCAATTCCCGGGGCCCGGTGTTGCAAAGGGGGCCCGGATTCGAGTTTTTATGAAAATACGGTATTTTCAAAAATTTTCAACATTTGAAAACTTTGACAAGTCTGAAGAAATTCGCTTGGAGATAAGATTGACAATAGATTATGCAACACTTTGCACCACCTACATTTTCAAAATATTATACAGGGCGTTTTTTACGCTTGGTCAAACTTGTGAAACTTTAAACATCGATAACTAATTTTTTTTAAATACAACACCCTATATTTAACTACAACTTTCCTATAAAAATATGTAAAAATTGTGTAGTCAAACGATAAAATTATAAGTGTCTTGTTTTTTCTTTCAATTGTTTCAAATTACCGCTGTCTACCTTCATAGCCTACTTGAAAATATTACTTTGCCCTAATAATTAACAATAAAATCGCGATATCTCGGAAAATATCAATTTTAGGTGAAAAACAGCCTTAATGTTTTCGAAAGAGAATTAAATTTTCTATAAGACGGTGTAAAAAAATATAGGGTGTTGTATTTAAAAAAAATTAGTTATCGATGTTTAAAGTTTCACAAGTTTGACCAAGCGTAAAAAACGCCCTGTATAATATTTTTAAAATGTAGGTGGTGCAAAGTGTTGCATAATCTATTGTCAATCTTATCTCTAAGCGAATTTCTCAGACTTGTCAAAGTTTTCAAATGTTAAAAATTTTTGAAAATACCGTATTTTCATGAAAATGCAATTTTCACGAGAACGGTTGATTTTAGACCCAAATGACCTAATACATTTTTTGAATTAAATTTAAAGAGGAATCCAAAAATGTAAAAATATACAGGGTGTTCCATAAGAAAAAGTATAACTTTGATATGGCACTCTTTTTTGGAGCACCCTGTATGTTTGAAAATATTTTTAAAATGTAGCCCTTATTGACTTACATAATTAAACAGCGACAGAAATTGGAAAATATAAACCGTTTTGCCATAAAACTCCGACGCATCCGTCGTGACTCACCCTGTATATTGCTTTTACAGGCAATCTAAGATTTGCGATTTTCTGTTATTCCCACCCGCATTTCAAGTTTAATATTAAAAAACTATAGTAAAAACTACAATTACTTTTTTAATTTTATTCGGAATAATTAAAGTTGAGCCAGTGGTTCGGTAATTGTTATTTTCCGTAACTAATTCATGTCGAGTAATTTTATAACCTCTAAAGACCTTGTTTATGGTGTTTTCAAGATTACCGCGACTTTTTAGGACGCTTATAACACCGGTCATAAAACCATTTTCTAATTTTCTTTTCACGTAAAAATGACGTAAAAACGTGGTAAGATATTAACATTTTTACGCGTCTGTTTGTCTTTTGCATATTTTTTATTAGAGATTATATTTTTCTTTTGTTCGTACTTTTCCTGATTTCTTTGTAGGATCAACTTATAAAATATTTCGACTAGTTTCGCCGTTTGTTTTATTATGCAACATTGTTCTTATTCAATTCTAGTTTTGCTGGTTCAAATTAGCAAGTTTTATACTTTTTCTGTTCTCTAAATATATTTGATGGAATTAATAATTCTGAAACTATATTTATAAAAATTTATTTTAAATCATAGTGATCACCTTTGCAGCAGGTGTATACTGCTGCCAACGCCTTTTTAATTTCTGGAAGCACTCCTACTCGTCAATCGTTTGAAAACGACATTATTAAAAAAAAAAAAAACTCTTATGAGATGAATATAAAGGCAGAGGAATAAAGGTAACGTCGTTTTAGGCCAAATACTGCCTAACCAGAAGGAAAAGTTAAAGCTCTTTCCAGTCTTCTCTCGAGACGAAGCACAGCTTTTGCAGCAACACGATTCATGCCTAGAATAGTGGTCAAAATGACTTGGCAAGGTCGTGTAACATTCCTAGTTCTTCTGCCATCTTTCCAACAGTCAGTTGCTGGTTGGTACGGATCAGTTTAAGAACTGAAATTGTTTTCGTCTGCAGTAGATGTTCCATGCATTTCGCTAACGTGCATCTAGCCTAACTGTAATCAGTCTTGTAAATAGGGGTGTGCAAAGTTTGTCGTAGCATAGAGGCCCGAAGTCCCAGGGGACCCCTAGACGTTCGGCTTCATTTTTAAACTTTAAACTCAAAAGACATTTGTCTTACTGTGATTATTGCCTCTAAAAAAACATATTTATGATGCAGACAGAGGGCCCTTCGGCCTACACAAAAAAATAAACATTGAAGCTTAAATGGCTAAATAATAAATTATTTAGAAAAAATATTGATCCCAAAAATTATTGGATTATGACCATATGATGTCTTAAAAAACAGGGACCAAGGACCCAAATCCCCAACTTTTGCCCCTTCTTAAACTTTGTCGACTTAAAAAAGCCGCTTCGCGATACGCAAAGCAAAAAATCTTGTTATTCAATATAACTATAGGGTGGTCCAAATTCGATGGGATTACATGGGTATCTCGCTAAATATTCAAGACAGAGCAACGGTTAAATTACCAAAAATGAGCAGTTTTTTGAGCACGTTTTTGGTAGTTTAACCGTTTCTCTATATTGAATATTAAGAGAGATACCTATGTAATCCCATCGAATTTGAGCCACCCTGTACTTATATTGGATAATAGTTAATCCAGATCTGTCAAAAGATATCATTATTTAAAAGGTTGGCTTTTGAATTGCTATATTTTTTCTCAATAATTTTAACTTGGCCCTCATAAAATACGGGAAAAAACTCGAACTGGCCTTTCCAAAGAACAGATAATGTAACTAGGTATTCTAAATTAAGTCACATATAAAACCATTCTACTCATTGTGTTACATATACAAAAGTAAAGTTTATAATCGTCTCTAATTAGATATAATTGTGTCACGATTAATTTATGTTGCAAAGTAAATATACAGCAGAACCTAAAATGAACGAGATAATTAGTAGAAAGGGTTAATTAATTAACTGATGTGTAGATCGCTAAATTTGAATACCAGAAGTGCAAATAACAGACTGAAGTACAAATAAAACGAAATGAAAACGAGGCTTGCGCAGGAAATTAAAACTTGCAGTAATTATAAATAATTTAACGTGGTTAAATATTTATAGACGTGTAATAATTTATATTTTAATTAAACGTAATTCTGATAAATGATGATAAATTGTATAGCGCGCAAAGACTTTTATGCTCAATTTCAAAAAATTACGTTATAAACTACAAACAAAACGTTGGGATATTTTTATTTATGAACAAGGCATGGTCAGAAGAAATAATACCGAAAGACTGGGAGATTGGGATGATACTGCCTATATTTAAGAAGGGGGACAACAAAGATTGCAATAATTACAGAGGCATAATGCTTCTCAGCACAGCACTAAAATTGTACGAACAAGTACTAGCACAGAAGCTAACAAAAATATTAGATAAGACATTAACAGAATCACAAAGTGGATTTAGAAAAGGTAGGAGTGTGCAAGATCATATATTCACAATTAAACAGATTATAACTAAAACACAACTAAAAAGAGAAAAAGCATACTTCGCATTTATAGACCTACAAAAAGCATTCGATAAAGTGTCTAGACAAAAAGTGTGGGAGATCCTTGAAGAAAGAAAGATAGATAGATTACAGTAAACTAAGAAAAAATATTAGCTGCTTGTATAAGACGACAATAAATTATGTGGCAACAAAAAACATGAAACCTCATTCTTTCAATACAGAAGATGGATTAAGACAAGGAGGAGGAATGAGCCCAATATTGTTTACGATTTTTATGGACAATATAATTAAGAAATGCAAACAAAATGTTAAAAGTTTATTAGTAGGAAACAAAAATTTACAGAAAGTCGAAGTATCAGAGTGTGCGTTCGCAGATGATGAATGAACGGGACCCAAAAACCAATATAAAAATTTGGAAAGAAGTATTAGAAGAAAATGGCATGGAAATAAATCACAAGAAAACAAAAGTGATGACGATAAACGAAGAAAATGAGAACATAAGCATAGAAATTGAAGGAGAAAAAATAGAAACCTTACAATATTTTGACTACCTCGGGGTAACGATTGAAAATTCAGGACAACAAGAATTAGAAATAAATAAGAGGATCGAAAAGGCAATAAAAACCTTTTACGCGATAGACAAAACCTTTATTAATAAACAAGACGTCACCAAAAAAACAAAAATGAGCGTATACCGTGCAATATTCAGACCAATTATGACATTTGGGTGCGAGTCATGGGCCTTAACATCGAGCCAAAAAAGTAAAATACAAGCGACTGAAATGACATTTTTAAGAAGAGTAAGAGGCGTAATAAGAAAAGACAAAATACGAAATGAACAGATTAGAAATGAACTGGAAGTAGAATCTATTCTGGAATTCATAGAAACTAGGCAACTGAGCTGGTGGGGGCATCTACAAAGAATGGACACAAGAAGACAGGTAAAGAGAGTGTGGGAAGCAAGAATACAAACAAGGAGGAAAAGAGGAAGACCGAGAGAAACATGGGAAAGGGCAGTAGCAAAAACCTTGAAGAAGAAGGGAAAATCGTGATGCGAAGCGAAAGAAATGGCACAGAACAAAAAACAATGGCGCAAATTCATGTACAATACATAGATGTGCACACCTCCCTACACCTACGGGTAGAAGGGGATTTGATTACATATATTTTTTTTATTTAAACACCCTGTATATTTATTACGCAAAGCAGGTTTTAATGAAATTTTGTGAAGGATCACTCCTCTGCTTTAATACCGACAGCCGGCTACTCCGACAATAATTATTAGTTGAAAATATGGAAGCTTTAATTTCGAAAGCAATAAACAAAATTGCGCTGTAAATTGGATGCTCATTAAATGGAGCAGAGGCGTAAAAAATCAAGAGCCATAATGGAAATGCAGAGTAGAGTAATGGGCACATCCAACAGCCGTCGATTCAGTAAAGGAAAGGAAATAAATTTCCAGAAGATGCGAAGCCTACTTGATACCCCGCTAATATTGATAGACGTTCATTTTGCAAATTACAGGTGGGACAAGATGATATGAGAGTCGCAATTTGAAGCCCTTAATTTAAAATGCTATTTTTAACCGAAATGGAGTTTCCATTGATTTAAAATCAATCTTCGGTAATAGTTTAAATAATGCAAACGTTGCTAAATGACAGCGATTGTAATGGCTCGAGCAAGTTGTGAGATTTAAATGTGTATTTGTTTCCTAAGAGCAGTTTAATGGTGAGTAGACAGCATTAGCGATACATAATTCATAACTAGCAGCTGTTTAATAAGTGAAGACTTCTGGATGCATCTTATCTTGTTTATAAGTTATTAGCTTTGGGAGCGGCGTTGTATCAACGCTCCCTGTGTAGGGGGCGGCGCAAAATTCAGCTACATCATTTTAAAACATCTGAAAAGAATTCTCATATATTAAGTCATTTCCCTTGCGTTTTTATTTTTTTAACGTAACGTATACCTCGTAAGCCGCACTTATTTTTAACGTAAGAGCAAAAAAACATTTTTTTTGTGGTTTATAAACAGCATGAGGAAACATTATTCTACCCAAGAGATTCCCAAACTGGGTTATTATGTTGTTAAACAAAGACGAAGATACTATGAATAATAAATTTGGAAAGAGAAAAGCTTAGAACCAATAGGAAATAGGAATTTTTTTACGGTTATAAAGTTAATTTCCCCAAGTGCGAAATGTTAATGTTATACGGCGTCGCTTTGTGCTAAATTATGTCATAAAAATAATGTTGTTTTAGTCAGTATTAAAATTTATTAACAATTATAAGAGGGGATTCAATTAGCTCTCTTTCTCTTCAAAATATTCTGATTGTGATCAGTTTCCATATGTAAAGCCTCGTTCACATGGTGGCACTAGCGTCGTGACACTAGGTGCCACGACATCGCTTGACATTTGGTGTCAAGACACTAGATGTTCACACGTAAAGGGTAGTTCACACGGTGACACTAGCGTCGCGACATCAAATGTCACAACATCGCTTGACATTCGGTGTCGCGGCACTGGGTGTGAAATATTTGAGCGTAACGACATCAAAATAAAAATGGCCGCTCTTGTAACTGCAGCAACGAGTGTTGTAGAGCAACTATTTATTTTGAAGTCGCTATATTCGGGAACAGGTTTTTCCCATAAACAAAGATATTGTTGGTAATGCTCTAAAATCGTTGGAATATCTATTGAGGACATGATAAATTGAAAATCGATGACAAACAAACGTATATTATTTGTCTGTCATGTCAAAGTATAAAAATATGGTAGGCTTACGTCAAATGTCGCACTGTCAATATCGGTGTCGCGACATCGCGGCACTAGCGTCATGACATCGTGGCATCGCGACATCAGGCTGTTCAGACGACGACATATGATGCCACGGCACCTAGTGTCACCGCGTGAACTACCCTATTTTATTTTTTACCCAAAAACTGTAGGTTTTGCGGGAAAAATGTGGGAATAAAAAAAGTTTCTTAATAAACAAAGGTTTAATAAAATTTGTTATTGCAAAATTTTATCCCTCCAAAGAGTTCTGATAAAAAAACTAATATTGGTCTCACTTTTCAGCGCCTTGTCTTAAAGGTAGGAGATGATTGAAAATATTACTATGGGAAATCTTTAATAAGTAAAAAACATTTACCAAATGTCATTCTCTTACATTCTCCAAATTTGAGAAATGAAATAAAAACCTAATTTTACCGTTATCTTTAGGGGGTGTAACTCCGAAACAAGGTTTGGTGAAAATTGCTCTAAGGCAATTGCTCGAAAGAAAGTTGCTCGAAATCAATTGCTCGAAATCGATTGCTCGAAAAATTGTTCCTCGAAAGGACAGTTCCTCGAAAGCCTAGTTGCTCGAATAACAATTTCTCGAGCAACAAAATTGCTCTAAATAATGAGAAGTTGCTTAAAGAACATTTATTAAATTCATATAAATACAAAATAATTAAATGTAAAGTTGTTTACATTTGTTTACACTTAGAAAAATGTATTTAAATTTATTTACAAATACATGTACACTTAATAACCAATGTTGTGAGCAAGACTGCGAAGATATCCTGTAATACACCTACGTTGTACTCAAAATAAAATTTTGCAGTATGCGCAGTATTCTTTCTCCACAATCGCGATATTTACGGTTACCCATTCTAGGTTCAACACCAGACAAAAATTGTTCTATTTTCAACTCGTTAAGGCTTTGTTGATTTTCTGCATTTCTATACTATATCCTAAGTTAAATACTGTTAGTAAGGAAGGTTATTTGAAGATAAAAGATATTTAATTGTTAAGGGTTAAGTGTAAACAAATGTAAACATCTTTTGTAGTTCATTTAATTATTTTGTATTCATATAAATTTAACAAATTTTCTTTAAGTAACTTATTTCATTATTGCGAGCAATTTTCTTTTCGAGAAATTGTTATTCGAGCAACTAGGCTTTCGAGCAACTGTCCACTCGAGGAATAATTTTTCGAGCAATTGATTTCAAGAAATTTTGTTTCACGCAATTGTTTTCGAGCAATTTTGTTTCACGCAATTGTTTTCGAGCAATTTTCCGCAATCCCCGAAAGAAGACGTTTTCGGAAAACAAAAAAATTACTTCAATATTCGATATGATAGGAATTCCCCCGAATCACGGGGCATATTTATAAAAATACTACACCATTATAAACATTTTAATTTAAAAAAAAATTAAATAACGTCAATACATTTGTATGGACATACCTGTATCATATAATTTTAATCTTTTTGAGGCCTGCGCTCCTAGGCAATTGCTTAGATTCGCCTAATGATAAAACCGTTTGTGCATAGCCTTAATATAATTTCAACATAAAAAAGTTCAATAAAAATTCATATGACGCTAGAGTTCAGCAATTTTAGAAAAATTCACAAGAGTTAAGTGTTCCTATTTTAAAATACAAAAAATAACTTAATTTTTATTTTTAAAAGTAATTTAACATTAAAAGCCTGCAACAACATGAAATTATTGTGCTTAGCAATATTTTTAAACTTATTGAAATGCAGACCCTTAAATATCTCGCAATAACAAAAAATAAAGGCTCAATTAAACAATTATTAATGTTTTTAATAATGACATTATAAAACTTGCTTCCATTACACTGTTTTCCATAAATTATTCGTTTTGAATTTTATTTTAAATGATAGTCAACACCGTGCACATAGGGTTTGGGAAGATTCGGTCTTTTTAGATTCGACGAATCCGAATCGAATCCACGATTATTTTACGAATCCGAATCCGGATCCGAATCCAGTTCTAAAATTAAATGTATTGTAGTGCCATAAAAATTATTGTACGTATGGTGTTTAAAGTTCGCGCAAATTTTAAAATTACAGGCGATTTACAATATTTGTCAGCGGTTGTCAGTTTTGTCAGTAGCGCATCAATGGGTTTTACTAACACGGTGTTAAGTTAATTCATGTTTATATTAATAATTCAAACGGCCTTCAATCAGTTAAAATGGCACTGTATTTCATTGTTAAAGTATGAAGTAAAATAACAAGTATATTAGTATACAGGGTGTTTTACTTTTTCATGGGACACTATTACTATCTCCGTAAATAATGAAAATACAAGGTTGATCAAATGGGACAAAAGTTAGCTATTTAGGGGTGTATTTTAAACCAGATCTTGTTTTGTTTAAAAATTCCATGGCTTACGTGATATAACGAAAAAACCGAAATCGATCAAAATTTTTCAAACTTAAATATTTCGGCTATTGTTGCGAATACACAAAAACGCCAAAGGAAAAAAGTTTTGTAGATTTGGTTTGCTATAAGATGGCAACAGTCAGATTTTTTTTATGAATTACCGTGCGAGATATTTGACAAAACAACTTTTTTTTAAATGGCAATCGTAGTAGGTGATGACTGATTTAAAGATTATTTTTTTCTCTTTACAATGATATAATATTTTGTATGTCTATTTTTAAAAATAAGCGAAATAACCTAAAAAAATGCAAAATCTTAAGATAAAAATCAAGGTTATTTTTTTGCTTCAGCTTCAGAGAAGTTCTCTTTGAATTGGTTGACCTTGGTTTAATTGTTATGATTGCTCGATATACTTTTTCTAAATAGTTCGTTCTAATTTTGGCATTTGAAAATAATGCATTTTTTTAAGTAGGCAAATTTATCTTGAGACTTTGGTAATATAAGGCATTTTACCGTTTCCAATATATGATTAAGCTCTTCTTCCATCGTTAACAACTGAACGTCATCTGCAGTATTCCGCAATCACCCTCTGTTGAATGCTCTGTTTCTTCATTTTTGTCTTCTCCGTCAAACAATCGTTTCGTAGGTAATATTTGTTGCAAAATTAAGTATTTTCTCTGAAGTTGTGGTAGCATTAATGAGACCTAATCCGAGATTCGTCGAATCTTAGACCGAATATCGAATCCGAATATTTGCTGTAGGATTCGGCGAATCCGAATCCGGGTACCCGGATCCGAAAAACCCTACGTGCACATCAGCAATGAACTAAATGGATCGAAATATAGCAAAAGCTATAATTTTTTATTTCTTTCCTCCTCGTAGACTCCCAATTTGTGATCGTAATGTGCAGATATTTTTATTAGTCTAGTAAAAATATGAAGACACTCGCTTTTTACTTACAGAGTAGCTGCCGATGGAATTCCCTGCCTCTGGGCAAATAAGTTCAAAGTTGGATCGTTTTAGTCGCTTTCGCCCTCAGTCGAATCCGGAATTGCAAGCATAGTCAAGCAGAACCGAGTATTGTTAAACAGGATTTCCAGGAACTAGCACCGGATTTCAAACAGGGATTTCACAAATTGAAACCTGTTCTGTATTAAAACTTGCACTTTTACTAATTTGCGCCGGTAGCTGGATTTAATTTAGCTTCTTTTTGGGTTAATTGGATTCAATCCAATCAGTTAATGAACAGTTCAATCAATGATAAACATTTAAACGATAATTTCAAAGTTGTGGCTATAAAATCATACATATAAATAAGTGTTTGATTATAAGTTTCAATCCATATTTTGTACAACTTATGGGTAAAATTTAAAGCACTATGTAAGTACAAGAGACGTTCAAATGAAAATCGAAAATGAGTTTTTTCTAAGCGTATATTACATGTATGTGCTAATATATTGCTAATGATTGATTTTAAAATACCATCTGTGCAACGAATATTTAGCCGGACTCACTTAGAGGGTAAAATTATGATCTGTTTTGGGTTTTTGTCTCAAGTGCCCGCGTATGAATTTGTACTGGAAATTAATTGTATAAATATTAACAACCAATTATTTACACACTGTTTAAATCACCAATTAGGTATGCACCAACGCAAAATAACATTTCAATTTGACCTGTATTAATAAATCTGCAGGAAATCATTACAAAAAAGAATAAACTCCGAATTTTATTTTCAGCGATAAGGTTCTTTTATTTCCTCGAACAATTTACCCTTCTTCGACAATAAAACGGAGCAAATACATTATTGATATTAATGCATTTACTGCATAATCTATGAAAGTCGTTCAGCATCGACTTTCAGTTGTATTATGCAGAACCTGAGCTTGGACCGAAGCATAAAAGAAAATCGAATAAGAATTTCCTATACTGGGGCGTTTAACGTTCGAGGTGATTGTAATATTTTTTCTTATTTCTATCGAAATGTTCATGAAACATAACTAAACATATTGACGGCAATGTGTTGTTTTGTAAATACGCGTTTTTTATACTTTTATTTTACTTTTAGTAAAATACCAAATACAATGGAAGTCGCTTATAACGTGGGTTGCATGCAACCTCGCAAATCCGCGTAACTTATATGATAACCGCGGTATAACAGAATTGTTAAAAAGTTTTTATTTTTATTTAAAAAAAGATTAGTTTTTTTTCATTTTAGAAAACATAAGAAAATAAACTCTGTTCTTCATTATAAAATATACTAAGGCACGAAAAAAACCGGATTTTACTGTGGTAAATATCTATAAATAACATTTTTTTAAATGAAAGGAGTCGGGAGTTGGAGCCGGTTTTAAAAAATGTCGACTCAGGAGTCGGGAGTCGGTTATTTTTGTGCCGACACCCCATCCCTGTATTAATGGTCTCTGTTGGCCTATACAGTTGTTTTGTCTCATCAAATACAAACATTACTAAGATCTTAAAAATATAGTAAATAATTTTCAGTAGTAATATAACAAGTGCATTGCAAATTACCGATAATCTTTGGTAAATATGCCCGAATGCAAGTTGAGCTGAAAAAAGCACGAGTGCACGAGCACGAGTGATTTTTTCTGATTCAACTTGCATGAGTGAAGATTTGTCAAAAATTATAGATTATTTGCAATGTACGAGTTATATTTTGTCAGAAAATCTCCTTCACCTAACTAACCTACCTTTTAAATTAAATGTATGTTAAGTCAAATTTTACAAGTACTGCCAGAGCGGTGCGTCAGGGGTGTGGTTTAATCTATATTAAAGTAACGCTACTGGTCGCCGAAATTCGTCAAAAAATCATCAAGACCAAAATATTTAATTCCCTCTAAAATTTATATTTTCGACTAATCACAAACTATGATTATGTTTATTGGTCGTTTCTAGGAAATCTGAGTTTGTTATTGGCCGAAAACGCAAATTTGACAGGAGGATCAACATCAGACAGGGGAATGTAAAATTATTACCGTGTAATAATACTCCTATTGGGAGTCTCTAGAAGATTTAAGATTAGTGATTGGTTGAAAACGCAAATTTGACAGGTGATGGAAATTTTCAAACAAATTTTTCACAAAAATGTTTCGATGTATGTTAATGTTTTAATGCATGATGAGCTTTAGAATTAAATTCTTTATTAGAATTTTTTTTTAAAAGTATGCTATGTAGTTTCAAAAAAATCTATCGCCGGTCTGAAATATTTTATTGTAGAAAATATATCAATCTATCCTAAGTTATTTGCGATTTACAAAAAGGTAAGATTGATAAATTTCTCTTAAAATAAAATTATAAAGGTGCGACAGGCACAGTGAATCTTTCGGTGTAATACGTAACATAGGGGAAAGTACCCATGAATGGGACAATTTTCTTAATTGTTGACAAATTTTTCAGTAATAGCTCAGATGAATATGCTGTGTTACCCCAGTAATGTGTTTTAATGTAACAAAAGTGTTTTGAAACAAGTAAACGTGATTTGTAACGTTAACAAATTTTTATAAATAGAAATATATTTTGAGTGCGATGTCCCAATATGGGAACACTTGTTCCTAGAGTGGGACATGCGAAATCAATGAATGGGACGCCACATATAATTTTTATTTATTATATAGTAAACAACTTGAAATGTTATAAACATAAATGCAAGATGAGATAATATAAAATATATAAGATAACATAAAAGACAGCGTTTTTTAAAACTTTACAACATTATAAATAATATTAAAGAATTTTTCCAATGTCTTTTTCTAAATATAAAAAATTTTATTAGCCATTTTCTACCTGCTTTTTTATTTTCTTCCCACTTTTTCGGAAGATTAATTTTTTAAAGCTACATGCTACAGCAAACTGATATGCTAGTTCTTTGGCTTGCAGTGTAGTTAATCCGTGACACATTTTTGAAGCAGACTGAAAATATTCGGATAATGCTGTTTCCTCATTTTTTGAAAATATTCTGCGATTTCCAATATTTGGATCGTGTTTAAAAGTGTGGGTTCTCGTTTTGCTTTATTAACAGCTCTATGTAAAGAAGATTTAGAAATACCTGTGCATTTTTCAACTTCCCGAATAGAAACCTTATTTTTAATTATTTCACGTACCGCCGATTCCATTGCGTTGAAGAAACGCGGATCCTTTTCTGTTTTTCCATTTTATCCTTTAAAGTTTAAATTATGCAAAAAATATCTAGATATTTATAACAAAAACTGTTTTAGAGTAAGAATATATAAATTCTTTAAATAAAAAAAGTTATCCTTGTTTGCGACGTGTCCCAATTAAGGATCAGTAATATGTCCCATTCAGAGGATAGGGACATTTTGTCAAACATAACTTTACTGACACTTAACCTAAAAGCTAATTGACTTGAAGTTTTGTTATTTAATAGGTATAATATGCATGTACTTAAATAAGTTGTTGGAGTTACCGAATTTCATTAAACTTTTTCAAGATATCATTGAGTTCACAAACAACAATATTTACTTTTTAGTTACGCAATTTTAATTCTGATATTACACGATTGTATATCAACATGAGAACTTCGAAATGGGGTAGTACATTAGGTACGCGATCTACCATCTATTGGTGAGTGCACGTACATAAAGATTTGTGTTTAACTATAGTGTATTAAGAATGTCCCATCCAAGGACTGTCCCATTCAGGGGTACTTTCCCCTACTCTCCAAAAGGTTCATGATCCCCATTTTGAGGACCGCTGAGCTACATAAAGTACCCCAATATAACCCGGTTGCTTGGATAAATATGCCACTTTATACACCGCAACTAAAAATAAACGTTGCCGCTTTTGAGTGAGACAAGAAAGTGGTAACAAATTTAGCTTAAAAAGTCGAAATGACCTATTAAAAATAATGATACTAGATTAGGCCGGTCTTGATGCGCGGCGATAAACGGGGCCCGAGCACTAAGACATAACAGAAGGTTCGCACGGTGATGGCGCAGTCATCTTAATCACGTGATCTTCAGGTTCGTTGCTGCAGACGCTCCGACGACGCCAAAACGTAAGGTCTTCTATTAAACGGAAATGTAACGTGATATAATTTTATGACACTTAATATCGTTTTACATCTAAAATGAAAAAAAGCGTCACCGAAGCGAGAGGCGGATGCGGCGGAAAACAAGGAAAATCTTCGGCCTGTGTGGCCTACATAGCTTGCAGGCGTGCAAGAATTTTTAAAATGCGGAAAGATACATATGAACCGTTTATTAAGAAAGTGGTGTAGTCCATCTATGGAAAAAATTAGTAAGACAAATAATGTACACATAATTTTAGTTTATATTTTTAAATATTCACCTGCTTTGATCAATTGCAAATTTGTTAGGTTAAATTTGGTACATTGGTAATTGGGTACATTGGGCAAAGGTACATGGGGTAATTATTTAAAATGAAAGTGATTTAAGTCCATTTATTGCAGTTTAATTTAACACTGGGTAGGCTAAGAAGTAAAACTGTGCCATTTTACAATCAGAGCCGGTCCTGGCGGAGGGCAAACGCGCGCCACGCGACCGGTTTGGGGACAGCTCTCGCGGTTTTAATGTTTTATAAACATTGAAAAATAATTGTGTGTTTGAAAATAATTAGAAGAATAATCAAGGAATATGCAATTCAATCCCATACGTCGATTTATTACTATTTAAAAAAAATTGAAATAAAAATAAAATTAAAAAGGTGGGCAGTTATTCTCCAAACTGCCCAATCTGTCGGAGCAAATACTCCAACAACCACTCACTCGCTCAGCAAATGAGACACTCGCTTAGCATTAATTATATTTATTAACAACAAACACTGAAAATACACTTATATCCATATAATGCCCACAGAGCACGGGGCGCAACTCAAATAGTTGCCAAACGAAACCCATACAGTTGCCAAATGCAACTCAAACAGTTGCCAAACGCAATCCAAACAGTTGCCAAACGCAACTTAAGAACTTGGGGCAACTTTAACAGTTGCCAACACACTTAATAACTAACTTCCAAAGGCCCAACGAAGGCCATTGGAAGAGCAACTCCAACTCGCCCGAAGACCACGGCATAAGAAGAGCAAGTCAAATTGTCACTTCATTCGATAAAAATGCTCGTTGCGAATAATATATAGGGTGTTTCATAAATTATGCAAAAAAATCGGGAGGTGATTCCTTATCAAAAATTAAGGGGGTCTTTTGTTTAAATTTTTTTCCTTAGACATCTCCTTTCGGAGTTAACCCCCCTAGAGGGGAACGGTAAAATAAGGATTTTCTTTTATTTCTCAAATTTAAATAAATGTAGTAAAATGATATTTCGTAGATGTTTCATACTTATTAAAAGGTTTCCAGTGGTAATATTTTCAATCATCTCTCACCTTCACAGGGGGCTGAAAAGTGCGACCCCTGTTGGCTTTTTATTTAGAACTTTTTGGTGGGTTAAAATTTTGCAATTTAAAAGCACCCTATATGAACATAAACAAACCAATCGTTTTATATTGGAATATTTAATGGTGCATGTTCACTTACATTATTTTTTAATCAAAAACTGTAGGTTTAACGAGAAAAGTTAAAGAATAAAAAAGTTTCTAAATAAATCAAGCTTTAAAAAAAATTTAAATGTCATCCATAATTATCACCCGGTTATTAGCAAAATGTACTCTTCGTAATGCACGAATTTTGATTTTGATTTTCCCTTTTGAGTTTTTAAAAAACAACTTATTTTTTACTAACTATTTATTGGTTCAACTGGTTGTGTTGACTGATTATACAATAATGAAATAAAAATTATCTTAATGCTACATTACAACTATGCTTATTATAATCTAACATATGTACGTAGCGTAATGGGATACGCTACCTGCTAATCTTATTACATAAATGTGCTGACCACCATGGGAATGGGCAGCATATAGTTAGTTGGCTGTATTTTTTTAGGCTTTTCTTCTTTTCGATATTTTTGGCCATTCCGCGACTGTTTCCGTCACCATGTGTTCTTAGATGTTCGATATTGTCGTGCCAGTTTTCTCACTGAGGTACCAAGTGTGTATTTTGCTCTTTTAACCAGTCTTTTTGTTCTTCCTCTGGTGAAAATTCTAGGTCTTTTACTTTTTGAAAGATTCATACAAGGAATACCTTGCTCAAATTCAGCAAATGTCCGATAAATGGTTCTACGCGATATATTTTGATTTTATAAATTAAAAACTAGTAAGTTTACTCTCCTCATTTATCTAACAGGAAATAGTTGCAGGTAAACAATTTTTACTGATTTATCGGTCAGGTTTGAAAGACTGCTCTCTCAATAAAATGAGGAGTTCATTTCACATCGTACATCCACAGCATTTTACTTAAAAGAAAAATGCTAAGAAGTTCACAACCGAGCAAACGCGAAATCTGAGTAAGAAATCTCACCTTTAATAAAAGCAACATTCTGGCAATTTTCATACATAATAATAGTGTGTTGTGCAAATTTATTCGCGCAGATCCGGAAAACCTTGAAAATTAGGGTGCCTCGTGGAAGTCGTTCATTTTAGATTTTCAACTTCGCACTTTTCACCTACGAAATATGAAGTCATATCTTAAAACTTTCATGCGAGAATACAAATTCACGACCGCGAATAATGTACAGAAGAATAAATCTTTTTACGTTAAAGTAGACCTCAGACAAATGTTAAATCTTATGAGGTCGCTTACATTGAATACATACGCTTAGGAATTGCGTAAGGTGTCTTGGGCCCTATTAGGCACTATTTTCTAGTTATTAATAAAATTTTAATTATAAGTTACTACACGCGGATATAGTTATTTAGGTAACAAGAACGTAAAGTGGTACTTTACTGGACGAGTAAGCAGTTTTGGGACGAGCCGTAGGCGAGTTCGGAAAGCATACGAGTCCAGTAAAGACACTTTACGGGTATGTTACGTACAATATTTTTTCTATGTCCACTGACACCAAAATCACTAACGTCACCATCCATAATTAAACAATAACTTAACAAACTACAGGTGAAAACTCACTTGGTGGTGTAATGACGCTTGTTTGACAGCGCAAATTAACATCACCATGGCAACCAGCTACTTTCCCGCCTAGGCTGGTAAAGAGTTGTTTTTACCATGGCAACCATTTGCTTTCTGGTCTAGGCCAGTAAAAATGTATGTTACAGCCTAAAAATTGATCGAAAACAACTGATTTTCTGGACGGATGCGGAAAAAGTATTATTGTAAGTTTTACAAGTTTTTAAATGTTTTACGCCAAAATATATTTATGTTTAATTATTGACCACACCATCTCTCATGCACAGTGTTTCTGTAACAACTACCAATCTTGTAACTTTTTATTTTATGAGATAGATCTTGTTATTTTTTTGGATAACATATAGATCATTGCAAGTACTTTTTATAAATGTGTTATAAGATTTCATATATTAAATTCATATTTATAAACCAGGTGTCCACTTGCTAACTCGAACACACCCATAAGTTTAATATAGTTTCGAACGTTTTCGTGAATTCCTAATTGCCAATTCAACTTAGGTATATGAGAGGTAATGGAATAATAGAAAGATAAAATTATTGTGCTTCTAATGACTAGCATTAAGTAGTACCTAAAACTAAAGATACGATTTTTAATTTTAGATATCAATCTAAAATTTTATGATTGTTAAATTTGGAAGGCCGTGCAAGGTATGTTCTGTGATGTTCAGTGCGAAAATTAAAGTGCCGTGTGCATATTAGCAGAAACTCAAAAACACCAATGGGTTTAAGTTTTTACTTGTAAGATCTGAGAAATAAATTAATGGTTGGTCTCTCATAGACCAATTTTAACATTTCAGAATACTACAAGAGTAGATTAAAAAATAAATAAAAAATTGACGTTACTTTACTTTTTATTTCGCTTTTTTTTTACTTTGAGCATTGGTTACAAATTTCAATCTTTACTTAAATCAACTCTGCTTAAATCATTGAATAAAAAGATAAAGGAAGGAGCTTTTAATACTATACTGCAGCGTTTGGGTGGCGACGGAAATGACGATATAAATGGCCTCTGATAGCGGCCGGTTTTGACAGGTCAAACAGTCAAGAAATTTAGGGTTTTGTGTGCTAAAATGGTTAGTTGCAGATCTTGTAGTCTTACTAGGTCAAAAAATGTTGAAGATTAAAAGATTACGTTTCATAGGTAAGTAGATATTAATATTTTGTAGTTTAATCATGTATTGAAAATTTGATGTGGTCTGTCAAAATGGTATGTCATATCAGTGGCGTGCATTTGTGTACAGCATATTTTTTAACTCTCCTAGTAAACAATCCAAATATTGTTGTGTACTGTCGTTTTTTTAATTCCCTCAGCCACAAAACAGGAAATAAATAAGTAAATAACAGGCTCAAGTCAAAACAAAGCAAATATTTACATTATTCAATACATATTTAAAAATGTTAGATACGCCACTGATAAGGGAAAACTTTCATCCGCCATATTGAGAGGCTAACGTGGACGCCTTAGTATCGCTATAACGCTCCTTCCTTTATCTTTTTATTCAATAGCTTAAATACGCTAGCTGTAAAAATCAAAATGAAACTCCCTATGAATTCCGCTAATACAGTGCATTTAACAGTCTTGACGTATTTCCAGCTGGCATTATTATATTCTCAAATCGTGTTTTTATTTCGCATCATATCTTTCACGTTTTATTATGAAAACTGTTTTGCAATTATTACCCGGAGATGAAGTTGACAATATCAGAAATAGAAGCACGTAAACAACCGTAATGGATTCTCGCATCGAGAAACGAGAAAATGGAAACCACACAATAATTTGCTGATTTTGTGTTTGCCCTTTGAGTATTGTTTAATATTATGACGAGAAATGTATTTTTAAAGAAAATTGCTGTAGCAAAAATAAACAGCCGGTGGGTGTTTAACGACAAATATAATATGCAATAATTTGGCTTTATCCATCGACATCTGAAATATCAAGAAAGTCGTTAAAAATATTTTCAGTATTTTTGAAATATTTTTAAATATCACATATTTTTATAGTTACTCTTGTTTACGAAATTATTGCAAACTTTGAAAGGGATGTCTTTACAAAATTAGTTATAAAACATTTGAATTTGGTCCACCCTGTACAGTTGCATAAAACTTCTTTGAAGTATATTGAATAATTAATTCTTTTAACTAAGTGTCAGCGTTGTATGTACTATAAAAACTACTGAACAGAAAGACCGACTGGGAAGAATTCCAAGAAGAATTGTCTAACTGTATACAGTTGTGCTGAAGACTAAAAAGCAACTAAATCAAGAAGCCGAAAAGTTTGTAACAGACATCAACAGGCTACCTAGAAAAATACACCTAAAACCAAACGATTAACGGTTGGTTACAACTACCCATTGGAAATTAGAAAATTAGTGGCCAAAAAAAGGAAACCAAGGAAAAAGTAGCAACGAACAACAGCACAAGTTGACAAAACCATATTAAATAGTGCTACCCAAAAACTAAGAAGAGACATTATAGAATTAAAAAATAAATCCATAAACAAATACTTATCAGAGCTAACAGATAGCAAGAAAACAGATTATCCCTCTGGAAAGTTACCAAAAAACTGAAAAGACCGTGCATATGCATAGCGCACCAATCAGATCCCTAGATGGAAGCTGGGCAAAGACCAATCAGCAAAAAGCAGAAGTGTTTGCTAACCACCTAGAACAAACTTTTCAGCCAAATGATGGCCAGCTTGTGCAAGCACTACATGAAGGCGATGAAATAAACATTGACCTGGTAACTCCAAAAGAAGTTGCAGAAGAAATAAGAACCAATATCAGCTCGAAAAGGGCTCAGGGATATGATCTCGTGACCGGAGAAATACTTAAGAAGCTACCTAGGAAAGCGATAGTAAAACTTACTTACCTGATAAACGCGGCATTCCGCCTGAAACATGTGCCAGACGTCTGGAAAGTGGCCGAGGCCAAACCTGGTAAACCCCCGAACGCTGTCTCATCATATAGACCTATTTCGCTGCTCCCAATAGTGTCAAAATTATCGAAAAATTGCTCATGAAGCGATTAAAACCAATTATTGAAAGTAAGAATCTAATTCCAAATCACCAGTTTGGATTTAGGAACAGGCACTCGACAATCGATCAGGTTCATCGAATAACGGACACCATTGCAAAAGCGTACGAAGAAAAGAAAATATGCTTAGCCATATTCCTAGACGTAGCCCAGGCGTTTGACAAAGTCTGGCTTGAAGGACTAGAGAAGAAGCTAAGGAACATGTTGCCAAAACAATGTGCCAAAATACTAAAATCTTATAAATCCGATCGAATGTTTTGTGTCGAGCAAGAGAGAGATTACTCGAACATGAAAAATACAAATGCAGGAGTAACCCAAGGCGGTGTTTTGGGACCTATTTTATACTTGCGACATTCCACAGATTCAAAACGTCACAATTGCAACTTTTGCTGACGAATGATACAGCCATCTTGGCGATTGGTAAGGACAATAAAGAAACAGCTGTTAAACTTCAAGAAGTATGCAACAGAGTAACCGATTGGACTAAGATGTGGAGAGTAAGAATCAACGAGAGTAAATCAGCGCATATTGACTTTACCTACAAGCAAAATGAACAATTCCCGATATCAATAAACAATGCTGATATCCCACATTGTGATACAGCAAAATACTTGGGAATTAATCTGGATATTCGTCTTCGATGGAGAAAGAACACATAAAGAAAAAAGAATAGAACGAATAGAAGTACAAAAAAAGTACTTTCTGATTAACCCTTTCAGCCCGAAGACCGTATATTTCCGCAATAAAATTTTGGGACCAACTGCCGAAGGCCGTGTTTTTTCGAACTTATTATATTTAGACGACGAACACCGTACGCGTCCGTTTGATAGGTTAAAATACGTTTATTAGGCTCTATAGATTCGTGTAAAATCGTTTAAACTCGCGTGCATATCAGTGCAGTCTCAGTTTTAACGTGTTTATTGTGCTTATAGTTGATTTTATTTGAAAATGCAAAGGTAATTATTATATTTTATTTAACAGTTTAGTAAAATTCCAACGGAAGAAGGAAGTAAACAAAAAGTTAGGAGATGCGTTGTTTGTAGTAAGCATGATAAAAGAAAAGAAACGTCGTATTATTGCAAGGATTGCAATGCTCCTCTTTGCATAATTCCTATTTCGAAATTTATCATTGTAAACGTAATTACTAACAAACATAT
This sequence comes from Elmis aenea, assembly GCA_947652605.1. NCBI lineage: Eukaryota > Metazoa > Arthropoda > Insecta > Coleoptera > Elmidae > Elmis > Elmis aenea. The sequence continues at coordinate 51,297,709 of OX393578.1, forward strand.
TTAATTATAATTTTTTGAAAATAAACAGAGAAAATTGAATATGCATTTTGATTTCTAACAGTGTTGATCATTACGTATAATATTCGAGTAGTGAGACCGCGGAACGTAGTTTGCCGAAGACAATTTGATAATTTGCTGTTTCGAAATTTATCATTGTAAACGTAATTACTAACAAACATTTTTGATTACAATTTTTTGAAAATAAACAGATAAAATTGAATATGCGTTTTTATTTCTAACAGTGTTGATAATTACGTATAATGTTCGAGTAGTAAGACCGAGGAACGTATTTTGCCTAAGACAATTTGGTACAATGACGAAGGCCGTACGATTCCGCAAACGTCTAAAATAGCCCGGCATACGGGCATTTCTAATAAAAAAGTAGTCAGGGCTGAAAGGGTTAAAAGAAAATCACAATTGTCTGTGCATTATAAATTAACACTATACAAACAAATCCTTAAGCCAGTCTGGATATGGGATTCAGCTCTGGGGATGTGCAGCCAAAAGCAACATAGATAAGAACCAGGTCTTTCAAAATAGGGGTATTGTCGATGCTCCATGGTACTATCGGAATGACCACCTACACAGAGATCTGAAGATTCCAACCGTCAGAGAAGAGATCACAAAGTTCGCAAAAAAGCACGAGGGAAGACTTCACTCCCATGGCAGCATCGAGGTGCTGCAGCTCCTAGATAATGCTGGTTTGAAAAGAATGCTCAAGAGGATCAAACCTTTTAAACTGGTGTAGTGTGTATCGCGATACAGTGCTAAAGCAGAGCATAGTGAACCTGTGCGTAACACGACAAACTTGTGTTTTGTGTTAGAAACCAAGAAACACCAATGGGAACATCTTGGAAAAATAACTAGTCTTTAAGAACCTTAGAATAATATTGTAGATTAGTCTTCCTAGACTAGTAATAATATTTTAATATACAGGGTGATTGATTGAGACCGGGCATTAAAAATATATGAAGAATGAAAAAGGGTATGGATCTGAAATCTTGCTTATGACAATAATGGCATCTGATCTGTTTATTGAAAATATTTTCAAGATGGCGACACTTCCGCAAATACCGGAAGTTGGCGTCTACTTTTTTATTTTCAATACAATGGTCTATTTTTTAGTGCATTTTTGGATTCAAAACGTTATTTTAGAGGGACTTTTATTAGCATTCCCTATGCCTAAGTGCAGTCATTTTTTAGATTTTTGGACTTTTTTGAAATTTTTTTGATTTTCACCGTGATGCTTAATATTATCTAACATGGCCATTTTTAAAGAAAGAACGCTTAAATTAAGACCATGCCTAGAAGAAACCTTGGACTACATCCTGGAATTTTTGCATTCAATGAATTACTTACAGGGTGTCCAAAATTTAATTTTCTTTTAATACAACTTCAGACCACTAAAACTCGTTTTTTTCAAATACAATGCCCAAACTTTTTTTTCATTTTCTAATGCAAAATTACATTTTGCATCAACCTGTATTAGCGTTTTCTATACCTACCTGCAACAGTTTTCGAGTTATTAAGAATTTTTGATAAAGTTAAGAGAAATTGCAACATTTTTAAATAGTAAGCCTTGGAAATGACAGCAAATGCCAATATTAATAACTGTAAACCACTTTTATTGCGTTTGTCTGAAGCCTCCATGAAAATGTATAATCAAGGGTATTCAAACACGAATATTTTGAACTTATTTTATATTTATGAAGAATGTAACAAGATTATTGAAAGAACTTGCCGCGTGTTCAGTGAGAGTTATCCTTATTTGACTGTAATGACCAGAAAGAAATTTTAATGAATAGAATCAATTTTTTTTCAATTTAGAAGAGTGAAATCTGCTTGTATTCGACCTAAGCGTGTGACAAATGGTGAAACTAACAAAGTTAACATCCTGAGATATTTTAATGACCATCCTCAGCGATCAATTCGATTGGTAGCGCAAGACTCGGGTTTAACATACTATGCTGTACAAGCTACATTAAAAATACACAACTATTCGTTCACACTTTCAATAATCTTCTGAATTTGTTCAAGAATGTAAAATAAATTCAAAATATCCGTGTTTGAATACTCTTGATAATCCATTTTCATGGATACTTCAGACAAACGCGATAAAAGTGGTTGACGGTTATTAAGTATTGGCATTTGTTGTCATTTCCAAGGCCTACTATTTAAAAATGTTGCAATTTCTCTTAACTTTATCAAAAATTCTTAATAACTCGAAAATTGTTGCAGATAGGTATAGGAAACGCTAACACAGATTGATGCAGAATGTAATTTTGCATTAGAAAATGAAAAAAAAGTTTGGGCATTGTATTTGAAAAAAACGAGTTTTGGTGGTCTGAAGTTGTATTAAAAGAAAATTAAATTTTGGACACCCTGTAAGTAATGCATCGATTGCAAAATATCCAGGATGTAGTCCAAGGTTTCTTCTAGGCATGGTCTAAATTTAAGCGTTTTTTCTTCAAAAATGGCGGTGGTAGATATTATTAAGCATCACGATGAAAATCTAAAAATTTTCAAAAAAGTCCAAAAATCTCAAAAATGGCTGCACTTAGGTATAGGGAATGCTAATAAAAGTCCCTCTAAAATAACGTTTTGAATCCAAATACGCAATAAAAAATAGACCATTGTATTTAAAATAAGAAAGTAGACGTCAACTTCCGGTATTTCCGGAAGTGTCGCCATATTGAAAATATTTTCATTAAACAGATCAGATGCCATTATGGTCATAACCAAAATTTCAGATCCATACCCTTTTTCATTCTTCATATATTTTTAATGCCCGGTCTCAATCAATCACCCTGTAGAGGGGGAAAAATAAAGACTATTTTTGACTTTAAGTTAAATTTAACCAAGCTCTGTGCAACCGGACCTAAAGCTGGTAAATATATTTATTTCTTGCCAATTGTTTTAAGATTGCTGTATTTTTTAAACCTATATTTGCTGCTTTATATTAACTTTAATGAATTTTTATACCACGGTCACGAAAGTAATTTAAATTTTGCTCAACTTTATTTAATTAAAGTATAAAGGCGTAGTAGCACACAAACGGCAAGTTTTTTTAAATTCAAGAGTCATGTAGCAAAATTTAATTTAATATCTGATACGAAATGCAGTCGGATTGTTTTCAATTATATTTTGGTCTATTCCCCACAATAGTGAAATAAAGAAGCGGAAAAGCAATTTTAATTTTGATAAAGCCTCAACCAAGGCACGCTTTATAGCATATCTCGTTTAATCTACGCTTTAATTTGAGTAATTACTGTTTTAATTTAATCCTCCGTAACTTTTTGGTTAAAGCGAATTCTTTTTCTTCGTGTTATATAAATTAAAAGGAATTTAATATATGCGTTAATTTTTGTAGGGTTCGCGTAAATTGTCCAGAGCGATCCGCCAGTTTATTTTTAAAGCTGTCCCAGATTATCTTGTAAAACGGAGATTTCGCATTTAAATTTACAAAATAGCGTAATTTTAAAATGATGAGCGCGCGAAAAAGGCGCAAAAACAAGGAGAATAAATGCGACAGTCAGTCAAAATATTTGAAATTAAATTCTTTTTGTACGAACAATTTTAAAATTGACACACGCAGAAGAGAAATTTCATTCTTAAAATGTCTTTTAATGAACTTAACAACTGTATGAACACTAGCTGATTTAGCAACCAATAATTTTCACCAACTTACCGTCATTTTCAAGTTTAGAAACAGTTTAATTACACTATAAAAGTGCTAAAAAGTTGAGTATTTCTTGTAAGAATGTACAGGGTGGTCCAAATTCGATGGGATTGCATGGGTATCTCGGTTAATATTTAAGATAGAGAAACGGTTAAATTACCAAAAATGTGCAGATTTTTGAGACAAACTCAGAACAGTTTTCAAAAATATTCTATCATTTCCGGTTTTCGAGTTATTGAAGAAAAAGTGTTTTTTTGTCATATTAATAATGTGTCATAGCTCCGTTATTGTTGTAAATATCGAAAATATTTATCAAGATTGTTTTCAGATATTTTTATGTTTAAAATGATTATACCAAAACAAAATTTTTTACGCTCGCCGTTAAAAAGTTATGACACAAAATTACACTTTTTTAAATGGGAACGATAGTTGGCTATGATCTATTTAAATTCCTTATTTTTTTCTCATTCCAAATATATAAGGGTCAATGTATTTATTTTTAATAATACGCAAGTTACGAAGGTTTTTTAGTTTTTTTTTCTAAGAAAATCATAGTAGGCTGTGAAAACAAAAAAAAAACAAGGTGTAAACCTTATAAAACTCATGTGGTACAAGTTACCAAGGTTTTCTAATTTGTTGTTGAGATAAACATTGTAAATATTTGAACATAAGATAACAACAACATAGTAAGAATCAGCAGTAATGTAGTAGGTATATTGCTGTTTATCGTAAGTTAAAAAATTTTTGATGTTTATCTCAACAACAAATTTAAAAACCTTGGTAACTTGTTCCATATGAGTTTTATAAGGTTTTAGACCTTGTTTTATTTTTGTTTTCATAGCCTACTATGATTTTCTTGGAAAAAAAAAACTAAAAAACCTTCATAACTTGCGTATTATTAAAAAGAAATACATCGACCCTTATATATTTGGAATGAGAAAAAAATAAGGAATTTAAATAGCTCATAGCCAACTATCGCTCCCATTTAAAAAAAGGTAAGTTTGCGTTAAAACTTTTTAACGGCGAGCGTGAATTTTTTTTTTTAGGATAATCAAATTAAGCATAAAAATGACTAAAAATAATCTTAATAAATATTTTTGATATTTACAACAATAACGGAGATATGACACATTATTAATATGACAAAAAAACACTTTTTCTTCAATAACTCGAAAACCGGAAATGATAGAATATTTTTGAAAACGGTTCTGAGTTTTGGTTTCCGGGTTTGGAACCGCGTCTTCTATATTTAGAAGTAGTTGACGTTTCGACCATTGTGTCTTGGTCTTTTTCAAAACGACTAATTTCTGAGGGATGTTGCTGGGTTTATATATCCAGCCTGTGGAGGCGTGGCGTTCCGCTTGATGGATTTGTTCTGCCTCAGTGATTTTGTGATGACTGGTTTCCAGATGTTTGGGAGTTGTATTATCTGGGAACATGGAAAAGAACCACTTCAAGATTTTCTAACACACCTGAACAACCTACACAAGAACATAAAATTTACGATGGAGGAAGAGAAGAATGGCGCGTTACCCTTTCTGGACATACTGGTCAAAAGAGAAGCAAACGGAACACTTAGCCACAGCGTTTACCGTAAACCGACCCATACCAACCGATATCTAAATGCTGCATCACATCACCACCCGGCCCAAAAACAATCGGTGATCAACACATTAATACATAGGGCTAAAGAGATATGCACACCAGAAAACATCAAAGAAGAACTGAACATGGTCACGAGAGCCCTGCAAGAAAACGGTTACCAGCGTAAACAAATACTTCGTACCATACAAAAACATGCCACGCCAAAAGAAGGAAAAGAAAAGAAAGAATACATCGCTACGACTTACTTGCCCTACATCAGCGGAGTGACTAACAAAATATCAAAGCTTCTACAAAAACATAAAATCAAAACCGTTTTCAACGCTCCTTTGAATCTCTCGAATAAATTAAGAAGAACACACGACATAGGACTACACCACGCGGGAATATATAGCATACCTTGCTCCTGTGGAAAAGTATACATAGGACAAACTGGCAGGAGTATACAAACGCGTCTCAAAGAACACGAAGGACAAACAACAAGAAAACAAGTCGATAAATCAGCGGTAGCAGAACACGCCCAGGGTACAGGACACAACATCCTCTTCAGAGAAACAAAACTACTGGCCCGCGCAAACCATTTCTGGCCAAGATTATATCGAGAATCATTGGAAATCATCAAGAACCCAAACAACTACAACAGAGACACAGGCATACAACTCCCAAACATCTGGAAACCAGTCATCACAAAATCACTGAGGCAGAACAAATCCATCAAGCGGAACGCCACGCCTCCACAAGCTGGATATATAAACCCAGCAACATCCCTCACAAATTAGTCGTTTTGAAAAAGACCAAGACACAATGGTCGAAACGTCAACTACATCTAAATATAGAAGACGCGGTTCCAAACCCGGAAACCAAGATTGTATTATGGATAACGGCCGCGAAAGCCTCAAGAATAAAATAGGTTCTGAGTTTGTCTCAAAAAACTGCACATTTTTGGTAATTTAACCGTTTCTCTATCTTAAATATTAACCGAGATACCCATGCAATCCCATCGAATTTGGACCACCCTGTACTTGGTTTTTTTTTGTGTTTTCACCAGGGGTTTGGAGCGAAGCACGGAGCTGGAGCACGGAGCAGTGGAGCAATGGTTTTTTGCCCGGAGCAGGAGCGGAGTCCGGTGCAAATAATTTTGATTGCTCCACTGCTCCAGTTTATTATGTAAAATTTAAAAAAAAACTACTTTTTTCCCTTTTTTTCAACGTTTGAAGATCAATAATCTTTTTTTTCAAACATTTATTTAACTTCACTCGTTTGTTAGGGCCAAATATTGTTATTTTTGACCAACTTCTACATATCCGATAAAATTGAAACTTTATTTTTAAAAACCATTTTTTTTAATCAAAAAACTTTTTTTAAATGTTAACAATATTTGGAGCATCGAGCGGAGCTGGAGCGGAGCTGGAGCAGGTATTTTGATGCCGGAGCGGAGCTGGAGCGGAGCAATTAAAAAATTGGACTGCTCCAAACCCCTGGTTTTCACTTAAGATTTATTTAATTTCATCACATATTTTTTAAATTTATAATCGGTTGTTTTATTTTTAAATAGTTGATTGGAGCTTTTTCTAATTTTTTTTAAATTTTTTTTATTGGCATCTATGATTAATTTACAATCTATTCTTTATGAACAATAAGTAAATTGTTGTGGCTTTAATTTAACGTGAAGGATAAGCTTGCCCAGTGGCAGCTATCCGTTTAAATTTACTTAAATTAATTTATTATTGGCAACATAGGTCAAATTTTTACTTAAAACGATTAGGCAAGTCTATAGGTTTATGCCTCTTTAGTCTTTTAGTTTGTCCAGTGTTCAATAATAACTTTGCTGCTAAAAGGTTGGGATCATTTTTCTAATTTAAAAAATATTTCATTATGATCTGTTCAATATAGTCAGCTCCTGCCCCCTTATTCCGTAACTTTTAAACACCAGCGTAAACACCACGCGTTAGTGGTGACTTCCCAATTCGGGTAGTTGATATTCCGTTTCTTCTGAGGACCAAGGATGAACCCTAACCGTAAATGCTAGACGTAATTCGCGTGAAACCGGCTCGACAGCCGCGTTTAAGGCTAAAACCCTGTCATTTCGACTTGTTTACTCAATACTCAATAACATTTAATGATTGGGGGTGAAATGTTATATTTAAGTAAATTTTTGGAGTGTTGTATTTGTGTTGAATTAAAAAAGAAACTATTTTTAACAATAATTAAGTGTGTTGGATATAAGTAAATTTAGGAACGAAGCGACGAAATAGCGCTTTGGTAAGTACAGTAAATCTTTTATTTTACAAATTGATATTAATTTTGTTACATTTTTAAATCCGTAATATTATATTGTGTTCATTCAACAAGTAAATAAATACCTCATGTAAACTAGTAATGTATATTATTCGCATGACAGTATATTGGTATTTTTACATTCTTTCAGAATGATGGCCCATCTAACACATATTTTATGGTGGAACGAAGAAAAAAATAAACGCAACATTAAGAAATATGCAAACGTAACTTGCGAGATGCACAAAATTATATCAAAATTAAGTTTTGTCATATCTTCGTGTATTATTCGCCAATTTTAATTTCACAATCCAGCTTAATATATAAATAACATGGTATATTTGTTTGTAACGTACATGGTGCAATAAATAAATGAAATCAACTAAACAAAATAGAATTACTTTACCACATCACTGGCCGAATTTAAAAAATACCCACCCAAAGTGCTGACGACCATTGAAACAAAATTAATTCAGTAAACAAACTATAAAATAAGAAACTTAACAAAATCGTTGTGTAATATAAAAATAGGAACAAAACGCATCAAAACTTAAAAAAAAAAACTACCATAAATTCTTTAATGTAAGACAGAGTGTACATGTTACATGGCGGTAATTTTTAAACAAATACGCGTTAAGCATATTTCAGTTGTGAACGTGCGCAGTAGGATTTTCTGTACTAACTTTCCTAAAATAGTAGATACAGGTTTTAACTTGGGTAAACCCGCCGTGAGTTACCACCGGTGGGTTAGAGCATCGCTTTTCGTAGAAGTGGGTCATATTAACAAGGTAGTAATGAACTTGCATTTCCGTTAAATCCAAAGTTACAGAATCCAGCTGCTGGAGTCATATCTATCTCCGCGAACGTTTAAGGTCAAAATGGAAAACAAATACTCAGAACTTGCGTTTGTAAGAGCAGGTGTACCTCAAGGAAGTGTCCTTGGACCGGTATTGTATCTGCTGTATTCACATGACATTCCAGAAACACAAAACGTAAAACTCGCCACATTTGCCGACGACACCGCAGTTCTAACTACAGGAGCAACCATAGAAGAAACAACAGAAAATCTCCAAAGCGCAATTAATCAAATATATGCATGGAGAAAACAGTGGCATATAAAAATCAACGAAGAAAAATCTGTTACGTTAATTTCACCTACAAAAGAATAAACTACCTATCAGTGTATCTAAATAATAATATAATCCCTTGCAAAAAGACCGCTAAATATCTTGGCCTAAACTTAGTCGTCAAGTTAAAATGGAAGGAACGCGTCAAAAAGAAAACGGAACAGCTGCAGATAAAGTATAGAGATATGTATTGGCTGATAGGAAGAAATTCCCAGCTTTCTATCCAAAACAAACTGCTTTAATACAAACAGGTGCTCAAGCCTGTTTGGACATAAGGCCTACAATTATGGGGCTGTACCAAAAAAGCAACTACAGCTGTCTTCAAAAATTCCAAAACCGTATATTAAGGCGCCTAGTAAATGCTCCTTGGTATGTTTGGAACAGCGATTTACACCGGGATCTCCAGGTTGAATCTGTCCAGGAAGAAATTGAAAAAGCTGTCAAAAGCCATGAGGAGAGGATCCAGAGACAATCCAACATTGAAGTGCTCCAACTTCTCGATAATCAAAAACTAGTGCGTAGGCTCAAAAGGATAAACCCTTTGAACCTGTGTAGACTGAAAGTGTACAAAAGCAGAGTGCAATGTAGTCACAGTAGTGTAGTGATTAGATTGTAATCGTGAATAGGATTGACCATTGGCGACATCCAGACTCAAAAATAAACGTAGCAAATTAGGTTAAAGTTAAAATGTTTATCAATCTTTAGGATTCGGTGCATTGCAAATTGGAGTAATAAAAAAGTCTAAAACAAACTCTTACACAAAAACGCTGTTCTTCAATTTTTAAATAAATGTTGTTGAAAAACTTGTATTACAAAAACCACTATCACTCTCCAACGAAATGATTTTTTCTACGTAGCAAAACGATTATAAACTTAACTATATCACTTAGCAAGTACCCCGTCCTAGGACGGGTATATTGTATATCTTAAATTTAAACTATTACTTTTTATAATAACATAACCTCATGATGATTGTCAAGTATGACATAAGTCCGAGTATAAATCAATTAATATCTCTGTTCTAAGACAAGCTACGAAAAAACTTTAAATGCAAAAGTTATTTGGCATCACGAACTGCATAAGCCTGCATAATTTTTAAATATATAGAGTGTTCCGTTTTCGAGAACCAACATGCAAGTTTGTTATTTTAAATACAACACCCTGTATATTTTTACGTTTTCTTGTAGAAAATTTAATTTTCTACAAAAATTATTCAGCATGTCCTATACCTAAAATTAATATTTCTCGACTAATTTCGTTTTTTAAACTTTTTCGAAAAAATAAAGGTTTAACACAAATTATTTTTTGCATCGTTATTTGAGTAGATCCGAAAAAACTTTAAATACAAAAGTTGTTTGCCATCACAAACTGCATAACCCTGCATAATTTTTAAATATGCAGAGTGTTCCGTTTTCGAGAACCAACATGCAAGTTTGTTATTTTAAATACAACACCCTGTATATTTTTACGTTTTCTGGTAGAAAATTTAATAGCCTACAAAAAACATTAAGCATGTCCTATACCTAAAATCAATATTTCTCGAGTTATTTTAATTTTAATAATTTATTTTTCAAAATGGGGAGGTACCGGGTATTTTAATATGGTAATACAAATCAATTAATATCTCTGTTCTAAGACAAGCTACGAAAAAACTTTAAATACAAAAGTTATTTGGCATCACGAACTGCATAACCCTGCATAATTTTAAAATATACAGAGTGTTCCGTTTTCGAGAACCAACATGCAAGTTTGTTATTTTAAATACAACACCCTGTATATTTTTACGTTTTCTTGTAGAAAATTGAATTGCCTACAAAAACTATTCAGCATGTCCTATACCTAAAATTGATATTTCTCGACTAATTTCGATTTTTAAACTTTTTCGAAAAAATAAAGGTTTACCACAAATTATTTTTTTGCATCGTTATAATTTGAGTAGATACGAAAAAACTTTAAATACAAAAGTTGTTTGCCATCACGAACTGCATAACCCTGCATAATTTTTAAATATATAGAGTGTTCCGTTTTCGAGAACCAACATGCAAGTTTGTTATTTTAAATACAACACCCTGTATATTTTTACGTTTTCTTGTAGAAAATTTAATTGCCTACAAAAACTATTCAGCATGTCCTATACCTAAAATTGTTATTTCTCGACTAATTTCGATTTTTAAACTTTTTCGAAAAAATAAAGGTTTAACACAAATTATTTTTTTGCATCGTGATTTGACTAGATACGAAAATACTTTACAACAAAAGTTGTTTGCCATCACGAACTGCATAACATTGCATAATTTTTAAACATACAGAGTGTTCCTTTTTTGAGAACCAACATGCAAGTTTGTTGTTTTAAATACAACACCCTGTATATTTTTACGTTTTCTGGTAGAAAATTTAATTGCCTACAAAACACATTAGGCATGTTCTATACCTTAAATCAATATTTCTCGAGTTATTTTAATTTTAATAATTTATTTTTCAAAATGGTGGCGGTGCCGGGTATTTTAATATGGTAATACAAATCAATTAATATCTCTGTTCTATATATTTCTCGACTAATTTCGTTTTTTAAACTTTTTCAAAAAAATAAAGGTTTAACACAAATTATTTTTGCATCGTTATTTGAGTAGATACGAAAAAACTTTAAATACAAAAGTTGTTTCCCATCACGAACTGCATAAGCCTGCATAATTTTTAAATATACAGAGTGTTCCGTTTTCGAGAACCAACATGCAAGTTTGTTATTTTAAATACAACACCCTGTATATTTTTACGTTTTCTTGTAGAAAATTTAATTGCCTACAAAAACTATTCAGCATGTGTCCTATACCTAAAATTGATATTTCTCGACTAATTTTGGATGGTGGAGGTGCCGGGTATTTTAATATGGTAATACAAATCCGAGCATAAGTCAACCCTGATAGACGTCAAAACTGACAAATTTATTTTGTAGCTATTTTCATGCGTTACAGATATTTTGTAGCTATTTTCATGCGTTACAGAGTCATAGAGTCACAGAGTCAGCCTGGACTTTTATATATATATTTATTTTCCCCTTTGCCTACTCAATTAGGGGATTTTTGATTGTACCACGCTCGTACATATACTTATAGTTTCAATTTATTTTAGTTTTTATACACACAACAGATTGATCGTTCTTCGGTACAGCATATCAGGAGCTGTTTATATTAAAAACTTTCTCCAATATAAGCAATTGAATCTCTTTGAATTAAAACTTGTTACTTAATTGAAGTTTGCAAACTTTTTGCAACTTTTCTGTATCCTAACTGAATATATATGAAAGACCATAATTGCTATCTATAGCAAGCCCTAAAACTCTCCGTAACAATGTTGCAAGCGGCTTACAGGAGTAATTAGCGCAATATTTAAAAAGCATACTAATTACCCCGCTGCTTTGCACTAATTAAGAACCCTACTTCAATTCTACTTAAGCTTTAAAGTACGTTTATTAACGACTTTCCCGAGTTTAACAGATTGAAATCAAAAAGTAATAATACGAGCGTTTTAGCCTGATACTTGCGGATGGCCGAGACGGAGAGAAAGAAGAAGACGGATTAGAAAAGTAAATAACGCAGAATACGTGCTCTAACGCAAATTACAATTAGTAAAACGTTTAATGTACTCTTGGGCACAATTTATATACAGAGATGACATCAATATAAAACGTACTCACTGACAACTCGCCATTATTTTTAATATCCTCATTAATTCCGGATTTTACGATAACTTTTACAACCACCGGCTACGACATATGGTTCAATACTGTGGCACTTTATCAGCGGGATCATAATTTAACAATTTATGAATTTAAAATGGTTTTGCATAACTTGTTAAATATTTTTACGTATATGAGTTCCCACTGTATAAGTTTTATTTGGTGAACAAAGCGGTAAGAAATACTAACAGTAAAAACTTCCTATTCCACTACCTTTTATTATTAGGATGGATTTTTTTAAGGCAATTACAAAATATTGAGTGTCACGAGTCCTTATCTTATTACATTTCAAATATAGGGTGACCACTCACAAACTATAACGTAGGCAATTATCACTGTGTATTAAATTTTTAGGTCTACTCTGTTTACTTTTATTATCATTAAAGTTGGCTATGTTAGGGTAACAGATTCCTCTCTGTATAGGTCATTCTAAACAGATGAATCTATCTTAGGTGTAAACACATTTTACTGTGGTTACCATTGTTGCCATTGAGATTATGATTGTTATTAACAAAGGTAACCACAGTAAAATGTGTTTACACCTAAGATAGATTCATTTGTTTAGAATGACCCATATATTTTGACATTGTCACTTTAAGCATTTAAGGTTATAATTTTAATCATTTACAAAACAACATTGCCAATAATACAAACTTTGAAAATATTTAAGGATTTTTATTTTTAAAAAATAAGATGGCAAATACTGTAATGTATTTTGCAATTATTGGTCTTTTTAGGTGTTTCTTGTGATGATTTCCATGTTTTTTTCTCTAAACCAAACGATCCCAAATATTTAAAATCTGCTCTCTGTTTAATTTTGAAACCATAAAATGAACCAACTCGTGACCCATAATAACAGACCAAAAATACACAACTGATATTCAATAATTTTTGCAAATAATGTCGAAATACAGGTATCAATGTCGGTTTAAAACGATTGTATTAATTTCGAGGACTCAAAATACATGTGTTGTGTAATGTAATAGGTACATTAACATATAATATATAAACATAAATCTACACAACAAATATAACTCAACAAATATAAAGATAGTTATATGAATAATACGTAAGTTTGATTATTCGCGCGTCCTTCTTTTCATTTTCCTCTAGATTAGATGATACATTTTTGGATTGGGTTGAAATTCTAAACATTTTTTTGCGATATGAATCAATTTCGTTAAGTAAAATATTTATTTTTTGAATTATATTGCAGCACTTTTCTAAATGTTTGGTTCGAAAACAATAACAATTTACCGCGTTTAATTAAACATTTTCTAAATTGTCTTGTCTTTGACCTAAAATTTTTATGATAAAACTTCTCCAACCTAAAATATAATTTTATAATAGTTTATATAGCCAAAATTCATTATAATACTTTACATTAAATCTATTCTTCAGTTTGGAATAAATTAGGTCATTTGTAAACTCTGAATTATCTTTTTTATATTCTTTTAACATTTTACAATAATTTCTTAAATTTTTCTTCAAATAATTTTGGCATTTTTAATTTGCAACACATCAGGTTTAGAACGTAACTAAAGTGTCATATTGACTTTTGGAAATGCCACACCCGGTATTGTTTTTTTTTGCATAGCTAAATAATTTTTAAATTAAATTATTTGTAATTTTTTGGAGACTCGAATAAATCTATTTTTAAATTTTGTTCAAAAACTTGATGTGATGAGAAAAATCTGTGTCATTTGTACAAGAACTGCTATCAAAATAAAAACAACGTTCACAAAGTTCTCATATGTGGGTGAAATGTTTAAAGACCCAAAAACAATTACGCAAGAAAATCTACGGCTTCTAATCATTGATTTAAAAAAATATATATATTAAGATTCGCAATTATTTATACACCATTCCCGTTTTCGTTCCTCAAAAAATTACTAATAATGTCGTTATTTGGTTTCCGTTTTTGTTAATTTCTTATACTTGATTAAAATTAAATCAAAGAGTCGGGAGTCAACTCCCGACTCCTCAAAAAAGTCTCGACTCCGACGTCGACTCCCCATTCCTGCTTCTAACAACAAATAAAAAATTGGATAGGAACCATAATTATTTCGTTGTCACCTGCAGCAGCTCTATATTGTTTTAATTTGTCCCTTGACTATTTCATGTGAAAAACTTATTAAGCAGGGTGTTAAAGGGAAGATATACAATGTAATCCATGATATGATGAACACAAATTATATAAAAATAGATAATGGGAAAGAACTATCAAATTCAAATCACCCTAAAACGAGGAGTGTTACAAGCAAGGAGATACCTTGAGCCTGACTGTTCCTGGCATTTAAACAGGACCTGCCAGACTCTATAAAAACGCACGAATCATACTTCCTAATGTACGCTAATTATATACTCTGAAGACCTCCAACAACTTCAGATAAGTTTGAACCGCCTCAGCCTTTGGTGCGATATAAATAAGTCATTAACCACAAAAACAGCAAAATTATGGAATTTCGAAAGAGAGGTTGACCCAAAATTAACGAGCAAGCTTACATAGGAAACCAGCAAGTCGACTTCATCAATGAATATGCATACCTAGGAGTAACACTTCAAGCAACAGTAACCGTAACCAAACAAGAAGTGGAAAATGGCTCAAGTGATAGGATCCTTGAAGAATGTACAAAACCTAAGTTTAACCACTGCAATCAAGCTATACAATATAAAGATCTGGCCTGCAGTGACATATTGTTTTGGATCCTTGAGCACGGTCCTAAAGGCAGGGCATCTATTGCAGATAGATGGAGTGAAGGCAAGATACCTCAAGAAAGTTCTAGGCCTGCCAAAGAACGCATCTAATACTTTCATTTTTCACTTAGCACACACATACACGATGGGAGAAGAGATTATAGGGACATTTAAAGGCCAAACAACACAAGCTCAGGAAAAAACGGACAAATAATAGAAGAAAAGAATATGAAGTTTGTAGTCGAAAGTTTCACGGTTGGATCAGCTTTCAACTCTCAAGGATGGACAGTTGCTTACCAGAAACAAAGACACCTGATAACCTGTCACCCTTCATGGGTACCACCATCTAATATATAACAAACCACACTTCCATCATGCAGGACTGTACTTGCCGTCTATGTAACCGCCCAGCAGATAGGTATCACCTAATAAAATGTGAGAAAAAAAGAAGCCGGCCACTAACACAATTCATTAAAGACTTATCCAAATAAATAAAATACTGACTATAATAAATATAATATTGTACCAAAAGAAAGAAATGTAGTAATAGTAAGGTAGGTTAAATAGATATGTGTGTTAAAATCTGCATCTGTGTAAGGAGAAATAAAGATTTATATACAGTGTGTACAAAAAGTAACGTAACGGATCAATATCTCGTCTTGCAATAATTTCACAAAAAAAAGTTTCATACAAAAGTTGTTTGTGGTAATTTACTACATGACCTTAAATTATTTTCAACTATACAGGGTGTTCCATTTTCGCGCTATAGCAAAAACAAAGATTTTTTTAAATGGAACACCCTGTATATTTTTAGGTATTGGAATGTCATTTTTTAACCTCTACATGAATGTCTTTTCATTTTTTGATTTTGTGAGTGTTGCCAACTTTTTTGAAAAGTATTGAATATCTCAACAACTACGGGGTTTAGACATAGGACACCCTTCATAAAAATTGAAGGGGAGAAAAAATGCTATCGAATAGCATAATAAAACAAGGGTGTTTACATTTGAAAAAAAAATTAGTTATGTCACTTTGAAGTTTGGAATGTTTGGCATTTTTTTGTGAACACCCTGTATCAATAAATTTAATTTTTTTATTATTAATATGTTGCTCCCTAACCGGACTAACATTATTGTTTAAACTTATTTCTTAACTTCAAGAAACGAGGTCGCTACGATTTTTTAAAGTTAAGTCTGCTTATGTCAGATTTTTCGGAAAAAAATTAATAAGTTGGCAACACTGTCACAAAATCAAAAAATGAAAAGACATTCATGTAGAGGTTAAAAAATGACATTCGAAGACCTAAAAATATTTAGAGTGTTCCATTTAAAAAATCTTTGTTTTTGCTATAGCGCGAAAATTGAACACCCTGTATAGTTAAAAATAATTTAAGGTCATGTAGTAAATTACCACAAACAACTTTTGTATGAAACTTTTTTTTGTGAAAGTGTTACAAGACGAGATATTGATCCGTTACGTTACTTTTTGTAAACACTGTATACAGGGTGTCCCAGATTACATTTCCAGCATGGGAATCTCGCTTATTATAAGAGATACAGGTTTGTTTAAATTACATGAATTATTTCTTAGTATGGGAGGAGCCACAATCAATTTTTAAAAGTACAAAATTTTTCGTGCTTCAGATGTTATAGCAAAAAATATGAAAATTTCCAATTTCTTTTTTCTCTCATAACTTTTTTGTCTTAATCATTGGAACAATTTTATTTGTACTTTCTTGAGGTACTTTGTAATGAAAAATGTAACTGTTATTTTAGATTTTTTTTAACACTTATCATTTTCGAGATATTACCCCTAACTTCATTTTTTCTTATGGGCCGCAAAGTTGGCTATGGAATAGTTGAATGTGCTTTTTTTTCCTCTTTAAAATGAGATATTACTTGCTACATTTATTTTTATAAATAAGTCACAAAATCAAGAAAAATCGTATTTTACCCATCACTTATCAAGCTATCTATGAAAATAAAAACAAAAAACAACTAATTAAATGTCAAATGACAGTTACCGTTTGTCTGCGGTATCGTTTATTAGAAATTCACATTATTGTTGTGTAATTCGATAGTCTTTGTAGTAATTGTTATTATGATGGCAACATTTAAAAACAGCGAAAAATTTGCCATGTTGAGATGCTACATTCTTTGCCATAAAAACTGTGTCGAAGCTAAGCGAAGAGCTATATCCCGAGAAAAGATAACGAAGGATGTGCAATTACAAAAATTTGGAAATAAATTTAAAAGTATATGTTTTTTTCGACAAACCAACCAAAAATCCAAAACAAATCAATGATTAATTAGAATTATATATTTTACACAGTTTCTATTGCAAATAATGTGGCATTTCAACATATAAAATTTTTAATTAGTTGTAAATGTGCTCATAATTATATGATAATAAATTTGCTACAAAGACCATCGAATTACACAACAATACTGAACAATTCTAATAAATGATACCGCAGACAAATAGTAACTGTCATTTGACATTTAATTAGTTGTTTTTTGTTTTTATTTTCATAGATAGCTTGATAAGTGATGGGTAAAATACGAGTTTTCTTGATTTTGTGACTTATTTATAAAAATAAATGTAGCAAGTAATATCTCATTTTAAAGAGGGAAACAAAGCACATTCAACTATTCCATAGCCAACTTCGCGGCCCATAAGAAAAAATGAAGTTAGGGGTAATATCTCGAAAATGGTAAGTGTTAAAAATAATCTAAAATAACAGTTACATTCTCCATTACAAAGTACCTCAAGAAAGTACAAATACAATTGTTCCAATGATTAAAACAAAAAAGTTATGAGAGAAAAAAGAAATTCGACATTTTCATATTTTTTGCCATAACATCTGAAGCACGAGGAATTTTGTACTTTTAAAAATTGATTGTGGCTCCTCTCATACCAAGGAATAATTCATCTAATTTAAACAAACCTGTATCTCTTATAATAAGCGAGATCCCCATGCTGGAAATGTAATCTGGGACACCCTGTATAATTGACCCATAAAAAACTATTAACCGTATTCATAAATGATTATTTCATGTTTATCGACGTTATATAACGTTTCACAACACATTTAAAATTTACGTTCATTTTCAATCATAAAATACACGCTCGCTAAATTAATAAAATATTCCAACTGTTTTTAATGTTATATAGAACGTACCAGATTAAAATATGTGAATACTGAAATTACCATTTTTCACATCATAAATTCAAAGCTTTTAGAGCGCCATTAACACCCATCATCTACACCGTAATCACCATTTTACGAGTTCATAGTTTTCTCCAAAATCAGATCCGTGCTTCGAGCAACGCAAAGTCGCATATAAATTCGAAATAAACGAGGGTTATTTATGTCTTCAGCGGAACCAACCTTGAAACTGATTTAGTCCGGATTGTAATTCGACTTTGTGTTTGCTCCATGTCCTATATCTTGTTTAGCGGTATCTTTATTAAACCGTAATTTTTTATGTAACTCACATCTACACAATAAAAGAGGCAACTTTTCAAAGCTTTCTATTACAATAGGAGGGCAATACATTAAGTCCGTTCTAATCTGAAG
This sequence comes from Elmis aenea, assembly GCA_947652605.1. Lineage (NCBI taxonomy): Eukaryota > Metazoa > Arthropoda > Insecta > Coleoptera > Elmidae > Elmis > Elmis aenea. The sequence goes on from OX393578.1 coordinate 51,316,407, forward strand.
GGAAGAATTCACTCTTCCTTCAGCCGATTTAATTAAATTTCGGTGTATTTATTTCATTTTGTATTCTAGTCTTTGTAGAAGGATACAGGGTGAGCACCTAGCGTGCATTTTTTCCATATATCATTAATTAAGTATTGCAGAATTAGTGTGTTTAAATAAAAAGATTGTGATTATGAATTTTTAAAACCTACAATTAGTTTTCACTTTACCTTTTTTTGTTACAATTAACTAATCTAGTCGTAACGGCTAATCTATAGTTTTCGTTTGACCTTATCAACCTAAATATTATTATCTAAGAAATCCCATTAGTCCTTGCTTAAGGCCTCTACTCACCTACCAATTTGTCGGTACAACCGACCGACCATTCCGATAAATTGTTTAGTGTGTAGTCTGTCACCCGACCAACCCGACAGTTGGACAAGTTGGAACGGTCGGGTGGCCAGACCATCCAACAAGCCAACCGCTCCACCACATTTCTCTAGATAAGGACTATTAAACCGATAACTACACTCATATGTTAAATTCTCCATAATGACGTCACGTTTTGTCGTTATGACAGCGGATAAAAAGGTACCTAACTAAATATCCACTTGCATTTTTGCATGTAACTTTGTTACCATGCAACCGACTTATTTGGTTGTAACTAAGTAAAAGATTTGACGTTTTGTCAGTTATTATTTGAAGGTTATAATTTATTCGTGCAGTTATCGTACCGAATTACACTCGAGCTTTGTTTTTATCCTGGACACACTTGCTTTTACTAAACTCAAGTTCGGTTGCAAGGCAGATCTTGACTCGACAACGACTCTGAGGCCCCCTTTTTGCCGAGGCCCGAGGCGCGCGCCTCATGCGCCTGTGCGGTAATCCGCCACTGGTTCAACTGTGAAGATCCGCCAAGAACTGTGCCTGCATTACGCGAGGAAATCGTCTTCCTTTACAGGAGTCTGCAGTAACCGGGATATGTTTGAGAATCAGGGGCGCTATTCCCAACTCGCTCGCTTTGAACAGCAGTGCTCATGAAAGCGAGCGTCGTCAATGCGAGTGGAGTGGTCGCTTCTGTATTCTCATCTACCCCTGCCTTTGCAATTCTTCGACGCGAGTGGGTAGATGTTGCAACATTGGAATTTTGCGTGGTTTGTCACTTTGCCGCCAGTTTTTGATGTTCTGTGGTTTTTGTTTTGAACCAGCATTAGTAGAAATTCTTGAGAGAATAGTTAATTATTGTGGCAAATTTTCACAAAATTTTACATATAACGATGCCCAAAAGCAATGGAGTGTAATTGCTACAAATTTAAATAGTATGTAAAATGTATTGGAATGAGTATCCCTCGAAAGTCTACATTTTTTTCGAAATTCATCGACATTTAATTGTGTAAATGTAGGGTTGCCAGATATCCTGAATGTATAAAAAGAACAATACAAATCAAAAAAGAGAACATTGCGGAATTAACTGAAAAACACATTTATTAAGAAAAAATTTGCACAATTGTAGCAAAAATAGATTATTCTTATATATTATTTCTAATTACACATATATCAGTAAAATTATTTACATATATTCATAAATATAATATAAATCATTGAAAATTAGTTTCTTTGGTTGGAGAAATCACGTCCTAATAAACTAACATACCTAGTATAAAGCAGCCTTCTCCCCAATAAAATCGGTTATTTAGATTCCTTTCCATATTATTAATAAGAAAAAAATATTTATTCATTAAATACCTAAATTTATTAGAATCGATAAAGTTGGTTTCTCCTGTTGTTTGATTATAGGTTAAATAAACGAAAAGTTGCTGGTTTTCAAACAGGTTTATTCGTTGCAAATTTTAAAAAAGATCCGACATGTTTCGCCGATGTTATTTTATCGGCATGCTCAGGGATGTTTTTTTAAAAAGTTGAAAAATGTTGAATTATGTTAAAATTGTTGAACATTTGTGTTGTTTTAAAATCAACAGATAATTCAATTTTTTCACAAATGTTCAACAATTTTAACATAATTCAACATTTTTCAACTTTTTAAAAAAACATCCCTGAGCATGCCGATAAAATAACATCGGCGAAACATGTCGGATCTTTTTTAAAATTTGCAACGAATAAACCTGTTTGAAAACCAGCAACTTTTCGTTTATTTAATTTATTAGAATCTTTTGGTTGTTTAAGAAACATTTTTTTCATACATTTATTCCTTTTTAATTAAATTTAATTTTTGAAGTAATAGATGTAGGTTGTTTTTCTGTATTATTTTTAAACTCATCATAAAAATAATTACAAGAAATATTCTTGTAATTGTATGCATTAAGTTTAAGTTCGAATATTAAATGAACTTCACTAAACATTCTCATTTCAAAAAAGGGTAACCGAAAAAGAGAACAAATATTCTGGCAACCCTATGTAAATGAATTTAATAATATTAAATTATAAGGTTCGGCCACATCATTTTAAGCCTGTTCTGTCCTCAATTAAATTGATAAATTTAATATCATCCATAATAAAAGAAAACAACTCACAACACACACAAAGGTTACGATTTGAGTGCAAAGCGAGCGGTATTTGCCAAGAGGAGTGGGTCTACCCACTCGCGTAGAACGCGAATGGAGCGCCTGCGAGAGGAGACGTTGGGAATACGATTGTCAGTGGTTTGTGCACCCCTAGCGTTCAACGGTAGCGATATCGCTGAACAGAAGGAGTTGAGAATACCAGCCCTGGTGAACGATGTGAACCCTATCTACAGCGAGGTGGTGCACACTTTGAACACTTACATTACGCATACCGTGGGGAATCAACACGCTAATAGTGTGTATGTCCGTTTCTTTCAGGAAAAATATACTCACACATGACAACTGGGTAATATTGTTCGTCTTTTTATTTGAGTACTGTATATTTTGGCGCATAGTGTATATTTGAAAAATACTTTTAAAAGTTATAAATCACAACTAAATAAACAAAGCCATAAAATATTAATGCAAAATATCAAAAGATGCGTAAGATATAAAAGGTTGAATATTAATTAAAATGGGTTATATTGACTCGAGGGAGACAGCAGGGTTAATTATGTAGGTTACTTGTAACATGGATTCATTAAAATTTAAGATAGAAACTAGATGGGCATCCTGTGTTTAGCAACATTCGATGAAAGCAATAAATTCTGCGAGGGAAAGAACGCGAGCATTTAACGAAATGTACCTAGGGGGTATTGCTTCAGTACGAAATATGGTTGAGAGTACTTTTAAATAACTTTTAATGCTTTTAGAGAACTGTTCTACATACATTTAAAGTGGGTACAACACTGAATAAAAAGAAGCAAAGGGATTTTAGAGTTGCATTTCGTTTAAAAGTTTTGGAACGAGAGCTTTTATAGTATCGTGCAAATATCAAGAACAATGGCAATTGCTTTTAAGTACAAAAAAGTAATAAACGGAGTGTTAAGTTGCAGTGAAGTGGGTAAACAACTTTAATGAATTTTTGGCTCATCCAAGTTGAATTAAAATAACGTATTTAACATGTAGGTAGTATGTAAATTTTTATCTGTTCCAGTACAGTATAAAACATTTATTGAGGCTATGTAATCTCCTCCTGCTTCTTAGACGAGAACATTTTGTAAGTTCCAAAAAAAAACAAAAGTCGCACAATATCAAGGCAGGTGAATACGGTGGATACTTTATTACTTTTAACTTTGTTTTCCAGCTAAAATTTAAAGGGCTCAAACCAAAGCCACCAAAAGGATATACGATATAAAATCTGAGACTTTTGTCACGGGCCTGGCCGCGAAAAGGTCCTGGCGCGTTTGATTATTAATATTATTTACACGGATAAAAATTAAGTTAACCTTTAGAGCCCGACCGTTGCGTTTTAGGGGCCGTATTATTTTTATTGCATTTATTTTGTTTGTGTATGTCACATGCAGGGACGATGAGAGACGTCACCGGGCCTGGGGAAAAGTTTTGGATGGGCCCCATGTAAATTAATTATATGAAAATTTATTAACTAAAAACTAAATTGAGGGATGATGTACAGGCCCCTATGAATTTCGGGCCCTGCGAATTGTTCCCCATCGCCCCCACCCCCCTCTCAGCGGTTCTGGTTATATGTAAATCAATATTAAACATTTACCATTAATCCGTTGATTTGACCCGCAGGTCAAAACTGTGCGTTAATGGTGCAAAGATAGTTTTAATCTTTTGAAGCAATAATTTTTGCAACAATTTGGTTTAAAATTTTAGTTGCCATTGACTAACGAAACAAAGTTTTACCATCTAGCACCGTATCCACTAATATAGCAGCAGCACAAGATGTCTCTCTTCTAAAAGAACTTGAACATTTTAGAAACAGGTGGAAAGGTTTTTTTTTTGTAAAGCTACACTTGTAAATTATTTGGTTATACACCCGAATGACGAAGAGCGATTAAGGACGAAAAGATAAAAAAAAAAGTACGAATAGAGGTGATAAGAACCTTTTTGCTAAGACTGGATTTTGTTATACTGGATACAATTATGTTCCAACTTAAAAGTCGTTTCACACCTCTAAAGAACATTAAGAATTTATTTTCACCAATATTAAATTTTCAAACACTGCATCAACACACAGACAATTATTAAAAATGCCGTATAAACTGACAAAATAATTATCTATCTGTCAGAATCAACAAACTTGTTATATTCCCTAGCAACGGCAACAAACTTGTTATATTCCCTAGCAACGGTCTCACAGATTTTTTTGTTGAAATCATTTATCAAATTACGATAAAAATTAATATTATTTGACACTTATCAAGAGTTACTAACCGATTGTGAGTAAAATAGTATACATACCTCACGGGAAGTATCATTCCAGCCTCGTGCTATAGATGCCTCGGCGCTGCGCGCCTCGTGCATCTAACCAAGCACTTGGCTGTAATGATCTACTTCCCCGCTCGGTATGTAATATACTATTACATCTAATTATTCTTTTGCGATTGGTTAAAGTCGAAAGTAATTTGTAACAACACAAAAATTTACAGATATTAAATATAACGTAGACAGGCAAATTTTTACAATAGGGTGTTGAACTAGATGGTCGTTTTGAAATTTACATGTATGAATATTTATTGGTTTATTACCGCATTCAAACGTAAATAAAATGTTTCGTATGAATGCTACAGGTTTTAGAATTTGAAATTTGAAACTGAATGATTCTGACAATCTGTTTACAAAAATATACAAAACCTATAGCATAACTTTATTACAAAAATTCTGTAGGTGAGTACCCGGTCATTGAACAACGTTGTGAATTTCGGTTAAAGACATAAGGGTTAATAATTTAGGCCCACTGGTCATAATTTTCGATTTCTGAATTTGGAATTTTATGCTAGCTTAAGTTTATGTTTGGGTCCAACTTTGTGAGTATCCTTTTCGTCTTTTTCCAGTTTTTTTTCCTATATTCTTATTTCAATCAGTTGTCCCAACCGATGGTATATGGACGACACACTCTTCAACTAGCTCCACATTTTCTCAGCATTGTTAAAGTGTCCCTTGTCGAGAAATAAATTTGAACGACATCGAATAAAGCAACAGAATACGGAAGTTATTACTTGAAAGTAATAAAGCGTAAGACTGGAAATTGCGACATGCAACTATTCAGCTTTACAGTTTTGTAATATTTTACATCGCAAACTTCTTTTTCTTTACGACTCAACAACCTTTACATATTTAATTTTCTTCAAGTATGTTTATTGCAGGTGTCCGATGTGTTTTCATTTATCTTCAGATTAAATAAAAGATCGTTACATCTGCTGACTTCGATTAATAATAAGGGGTTCCGATTCGACCACGTTTGCGGTAAGGAGGGTGCGGTAACGCCACTGAGAAATTCTAGGCCTATTTGTTATTAAGGACTAAGTCAAACCTAACAGGGTGCACGGATTTTAAAGCAGACACCACTACAGTTTGTTGTAGTCGATCGTTAATTATACAGCCTATAATTTACGACTTATGTTTAACAGATAATTACGCAAGTTGCTCGATTATAATTTAATTTACAGATAAAAAGTACGACGCAGCTGATTCTGGACCAAATTAATTGTAGCCCAGCTAGCAGTTTATAATCGTAGCTACAGGGTGATTTGAATTTCACACAAAACGCAATTAAAGGCAATGGAACTACATCCAAGTGTTACATTATCAAAATAGCTATACAGGGTGTCCCAGATAACTTTTCCAGCATGGGAACCTTGCTATTACAAGAGATACCGGTTTGCCTAAATGAGATGAATTATTCATTCCTAACAAGGGAGGGTCACGATGTGTTGTCGCTAGAATCTGATCAAGGCTGTGTTTATTGCTCAAGAACATCAAAAATAAATGTGTCGCAGAGTTATAGGTGCCATTGATGATTTGAAGAGAAAAAATGGAGAAAAAAACTTAAGAATTGAGTAATGAAGGAGATTTTTGCGTTTGCGTTGGCCGAGAAACCGTCAGGGATAAAATCGAAATTCTTTTATTTACCAATGCGCGCATCCTTTGCAAGTAAAATGGTGCAAGGTTTTTGAAAATATCTTAAACGGTTCCGAAGAAAAACGTAAAAGACGAGACCCCTGTAAAAGCGCCATGATTTAAGATGTTGTGGTATATCTGTTATAGCTTAATCTTTGCGACTTGCATAGGCGTTTGACACAGGCAAAACCGCTTTTACAAGACTCTCCCTTTCGCGTTTTTCTCCAGAACCGTTTAAGATTGTTTCAAAAACTTTGCAACACTTTATTTGCTAAAGATCCTGGCATTGGTTAATAGAAGAATTTCGATTTTACCTCTGGCGGTTTCATGGCCAACGCGATCGCAAAAATGTCCATTATTATTTAATTCTTAAGTTTTTTCCCATTTTTTCTCTTCAAATTATTTATGGCACGTATAAGTAACTATGAAAAAGATTTATTTTTGATGTTCTTGATGCAATAAACACAACCTTGATCAGATTCTAGCGACAACATATCGTGACCTTTCCTGGTAAGTATGAGAGGAGCTACAATAGTCAATTTTTAAAAGCACAAAATTCCTCTTACTTTAGATGTTATAGCAAAAGCTATGAAAATATGAAAATGTAGAATTTTTTTTTGCTCTCATAACCCTTTCGTCTTAATCATTAGATCAATTTTATTAGCGCATTTTGGGCGCTAAAGAATGCCACCAGTTTTAAAATTTTGGTGATAGTTGGCGTGCCAACTTCACGTTCCTTAATAAATTGATCGTAATTCGGCCACTACTTAAGATAATTTTAAAAAAATCGCATTTGGGCGCATATTGGGCGCTAAAGGATGTCGGTTTTCAAAATTTTCGGAAATGGCGTGCCAGAGTGAAGTTGGCACGTCACTTAATTAATTAGCTGTATAGTTAATTCGTTGAGAAAAATTCAAAATTTGTAGGACGCTTTTGGGCGCTTATTAGGCGTTAAAAGACCAGACTAATTTTAAAATTTGCGCCGATTGTTGGCGTGCAACTTCATGCACCTGACATTCGAACTATAGAAAAACGCTATCTAGAAGATGGGACCGTGCCATGATGGGTGCCTACTGCTAGTTCTTACAGAAGAAAGATATATGAGTCTAGGAACATTCTTCACCCACAATTCTTCGCCCACAATTCTTCGCCTCCACAATTCTTCGCCTCCACAATTCCTCGCCTCCACAATTCCTCGCCTCCACAATTCCTCGCCTCCACATATCCTCGCCCACAATTCTTCGCCGTCTCAATACTACGGTGCCAAAAAATTTCGCCGCATACAAGCATATCACAAATTTTATTTGTAAATGTGATTGTTTTTATTTATAACGTAATTTTTACAGATTATTTTACAGTAGCCTAAAGTTGTTTTCTGTATATTAATACTTCTTCTTTTAATATTATGTTTAAAAATTACTACATAAATAGCGTATGTTGTGATTTTTAATCTTGTTCATGTTATTACAGTATGAATAAAAATTAAATTAACCTGACCTGACCTGACAAAACCTAACCTAATGTAAAATAATCTGTAAAAATTACGTTATAAATAAAAACAATCACTTTACAAACAAAATTTGTGATATGCTTGTATGCGGCAAAAAATTATGCCGGCGAAGAATTGTGGCGGCGAAGAATTGTGTTGGCGAAGAATTGTGGCGGCGAAGAATTGTGTAGGCGAAGAATTTTGGGCGAGGAATTGTGGAGGCGAAGAATTGTGGAGGCGAAGAATTGTGGACGTAGAACTGTGGACGAAGAATGTTCCGGACACGGTAAAAACTAAGCATTGTACTGTACATTTGTACTACATGAAAACGGGAAAAAGTAAAAGTTACTGTAAGAAAATAATTTAGCTTGGGAAGTTTTTTTCGAGGTTATATGTGAAATCAGCGCTTCAAAATTAGTAAAACAGGCACAAATGTATGCATATTATAAAAAAAAATATTGTTTCATAGTGTAATTATTCTTTCCTAGTTTGTTCCAATTATGACAAAACATTTTCAAGATGAGCAGATCTGCACTTTTTATGAATGAAAAAATAGAAAACTGTTTAAACTAAAGTGATTAGCTTAAAGATTTTCCTTAAATATGGGTATATTATACTATTGAGATGAACGATTAAAATTGAGTAACTTCAAAGAACAACCATAATGGATATTAAAAGTACGAAATTTTAAGAAAAAATATGTCATTGTGGATGAAGTTGGCGATACAGTAATTAATTATTTGAAGCTGTTTATAAGCAGGTGTTAAATTCAAATAATTATGATATCTGTTGCCGTATAAATATTCATAAACACAAATTTTATATCAAACAAACCCCAAAACCTCAAAACAGTTATATAAATAAACCTAAAGCAAAGAGAATTATCGCGTATCCCTTCTATATCGTAATTTCGTTACATTTCCCAAATTAATTAAATTATTAAAAGCACATTTAATGAGCTCCACCCGCATATGCATAAACTGTGAATCACTGCGTCCGAATCCAACAATAGCAATGGAGTAGTGGCCTGCACTAGCGACACCTATACTATTTAACAGCGTCTGGCATGTTCACAAAAGGGGTGCGAGGTCAGCATGCCTCGTTTCATCACAAAATTGGTTTAATTAACATGACCGAGTCGGCTACACCCGCTCTGTTAATCATTGCCACAGAGCTAGGAAATGATGGCGAACGACATTCGCTCAAAACAATATGAAACTTCGAAAAAAAGGGGAAAAAAACCGGAATCTAAACAGAAGGGATAATTACTAACGAATTAAGTTTAAAAGCGATACGGAAGGTTAAATCGGTAGCAGATTAGCAATTTAAGGGAAAATTGTGCTTTAAATACTTTGGATAATGTTGGGAAATGAATAATAAAGGCAGTATTACACGACTTTCTGCAAAATATCTTGCTATAAGCCAGGGGTAAACTAAAATCCAAATGTATTTGCAGAGAATTAAGTTTACTTTAGTAATTTTAAAAGGTGTACTCATTAATAAAAAAATTAAGGGGGACATATTGTATTCCTATACAATTTTAAAGGTGTGTTTCAGTTTTTTTGAAACAGTGGAAAGTGGAAAGTGAAAAAATAAAAGGTATTTTTTCTAGAGGGTGTTTTTAACTCAACAAAAGGATCTACGAGGGAGTTTTTTATATTCGCGGAACGCGACAGTAGATAAAAAGCGGGTCGGGCTATCAGATAATCTTTTTAGACTTAAGAAAAAATTATTGGGCTGATTATCTCATTAGTTCATTTACAATCGTCAAAAGAATAAATTAATGTGGGCGTTATTGCTGAAAAGTTGGAATACTGAGTTTCGTGCAGTAATTAAATTCCTCACAAAGCAAGGAAACAGGCTGAAAAATATCCTGAAGGACATGCCAGCAGATTATGGACATGCTTTTTTGATAAAACCATGGTTTGTAAGTGGTCACGTTTATTTAAACACCGTAGAGAATCATTAGAAGGCGCTGATCGCAGTGAAAGATCAAGTGACGTCTATACGCATGAAATGGTCATAAAAGTCGAAGATGTCTTTAGAGAAAATGGTCGACTAAAAATTTAAAATATCCGAAAACAACGGTAGGCAAAAGTCAGGGCGTCAGGGCACACCATGTCCTTGTCGAGAAATCTTACACCGGCACCGCTTCAAATAGAACACCGAGGCCGTTGTTACAAGCAGTTATTGGAGCCGTGTGGAGTGGTATGAAGCCATTCCAGTACACGTTATCAACAGGATTTTTACTGAATATTGTTATCTATTTCCTAATTTGGAAAATAATCTTCGAGGAAAGCATATCGCCGATAATGGGTCATTGCAAGCAGCCATAAATAAGTATTTTAAAGGTAAATCGAAAAACTGCTTTAATATAGGACTACAAAAATTGTTTAAAAAATCTAATAAATGTAGATATGCCCGACAAGAATATACTGAAAAATAAATTATAAAAATTAAATCCTGTAGTCTCTTTCTAGCCCATTCCGCGAATATATAAAAACTCTTCTTGTAATTATTTGTGCTAAGAAACGACTGAGTCGCAAACAAAAATTAGTTATTTTATTCTTTAACATTTTAGAAAAATGGCAAAAAATATACATCTATACAAAATTGAGTTGATTTAAAAAAAATTATACTTATTTATCCTGTTTTCCACACCTAATTTATGCATTTACATTTAAACGTTGGTACTAAGGCGAAAAAAGGTTCTATTTAAAACGATTTTTATTGGAATACATCTTTAATTGTTTGAATCATCTTTTTAAAACCTTTTTGAAAATAATTTTTTCAACGTGATAAACTCATAAAGGAGTTAATAAATGACGTTTGCTATTGATATATCATTTCTCTTAAGTTATGGAATCTTTTAAGAAAACACTTTTTTTTATAAATTTCCTGTATTTTTATATACAGAGTCTTCTATACCATTTGACACTTAATATGGGCATCTGGCTTATCGTAACATCTGTCAAGTTAATTAAATTAGGGCATAGTTATTTGATGCAGAATTCAAATATGAAATTCGAAATGCCTATACGTTGATCAAATTTGATTTTGTATGTTTTTTTATGGGCACCACATTGGATGTTTGTTTTAAAAGATAAACTGAAAATACAATATAAAACACACTATTGGAGAATATTGGAAAAACACACCAATTTGAAGTATAACTACAAACAATTTCAACATAACCTTGTTTTATAAAATCAAAATGAATAAGACATTCAAATTCAACTTAAATGCAAAACAGCTCTAGTGTCATTACTATTATTTTACAGTAAATACAATTTTTTTAATCTATATCAGGTCCATCAATACCTTAAAAAACACAATAATATTAGGTATTTTTGTAAGTAAAATACAGAATGGCAGAGAAAATTGGAATCCATTCAGTAGGTAGCTTCTTTAAAGATAAAAAGCGTAACTTACTATAATAGTTAGATAAATAACATCTAACAGATTTGGATAATAAACAAGACATCTTTTTTTAAATTTTTAACACACAATTATTAAGTTTTGTTACACGTTAAAATTTAATTTAAAACCAATTTTAGGTAGAATTCTTGCTTATAATAACCATTTTAAAATAATATTGACTATGATTATTACATTTTTATTTAATGTATTTAAAAAAATTTATAATAGTCACTAATTTTATAATACAGTGAGCTCGCGTTATAAGCAACCCACGATATAAGCAACTCGCGTTATAAGCAACATAAGCAACAATCGTATCGGAGTATACTATATAAGCAACTGTCAGTGTGACAGTTAAAAATACAAATATCTAAAATACTATTGCAGATATAACAATGAAATTTTGTATCTGAGCATTATGGTATTTTTCGGATTCGATGGAAATATTAAGGTTGCAATACGACTTCCGGTTCAACTTCAAACTTTGAAATTTTAAATAGAACATCTGTATATTTTTACATTTTTGAATTTATCTTAAAATTTACTTTAATAAATGTAAAAGGTTATATGGGTCTAAAGTCAACAGTTTTCAAAATATTTACATTTTTACGAAAATTTTGAGTGATATAGCACTTTCAGTTTTTTTTTAACATTCAGGTTATTTAAAAGGGCAGTAAAATATCGTGTGAAATCTAGACTAACAATAGATATTTTAACAATCATTTTATTTTTAGGAGATTATTAATATACAGCGTCATTCAAAAAGTCTGCAACGAATGGAAAAGTTTTTTAAAATTTTTTTCTCAGAAAATTGTATTCTTGATAAAAGTTGGTGCATGGTTTAAAACTAATTTTAAGATGAAAAAAGTTTAATAAAAAATCATATGACACTAGATATTAGTGATTTTTGAAATATTTTAAGAGATACAAAAAAAGTTATGGACAGAGTTTTTAAAAATCCCAAAATAAAGCTAGATTTAAATTTTGTCGGTCAAATTTCAATTTTTATTTTTTAAGAAATTTTAACATTCAAAAAGTCTGCAACAAATGGAAAATATCCTGACTTTTTATTCAACTTTTTTTCATCTTAAAATTAGTTGTAGACCATGTATGTACCAACTTTAACAAAAATAAAATTTTCTGACAAATTGATAATCAAAAATGATTCTATTTGTTGCACTTTTTTAATGTTCAAGTTTCTTAAAAAATAAAAATTAGAATGTGACGATCTAAATTTAAATTTAGGCTTATTTTTAGATTCTAAATATTTTTTTTAAATGGTTTTTTGTTTCTCTTAAAATAAGAGCACTTTAATCTTGCGAATATTTCAAAAAGTCGCTAAAATCTAGCGTCCTATGATTTTTTATTGAACTTTTTTCATCTTAAAATTAGTTTTAGACCATGCACCAACTTTTATCAAGATTAAAATTTTCTGAGAAATCAATAATAAAAAAATTTTCAATTAGTTGCACACTTTTTGAATGACGCTGTATAATAATGTAATAAACTCGTAGGTTAAATTACTAAAAGTTTTTGGCTTTATATAATTTACCAAAGACCATAAGTTCAATTTATGATTGTCGGTGGAATTAGCACACGGTATAATAGTACCAACTCGTTGCTTAGATATTTTTCTCCCGGGAATATTTTTCTTACGTGTATGAACAAGAGTTTTGTCCGGTAAACACTTGTAAAATAAGGCCGTTTCATCCGCTCTGTATACTTGCCATGAAATCACATCATATTTTTTTATTTGAGAGATGTACAAGTACATAGATCACGACTAAAGGTACGTGGCACGCGCGTATTTCGTTTGACATAGGTACGTACAGATCACCATAGCAACGCGACCACGATCGCGTTGTTATGGTGTAAACTTTTATTTTTAGTTTTACTACTAAAAACAAGATTTATTTATGTTAAAAATCGAATCGTTTCTATTTCTATCATATAAGCAACTTTCACTTTATAAGCAACTTTTAGATCGGAATTGGCCGCCGTTAGTTGCTTATAACGCGAGCTCACTGTATTAGTTTAATTATTTGAATACTAAAGTCAACGGTCGTAAAAATTTTAGAATTGTATTTACGTTTACGAAATATTTTGTTTTAAGTGGACATGTCGTTTTAATGATAAATCATTATTGTTTATTGATTGAAGGTGCTTTGCAACAATTAGTATATTACATAACAATAGTGGTAAAACGCATATTACGCACGATTGGAAGAGTTGTGCACGGAGCTGCATAGCGGCGAGTGCGTATTTCCACGAGTGCGTAACTGCTTTACAACTCGTGTTACGTAGTATAGTTTTTCTACGATCGCATAATACATACGATTTTACCGGTTTTTTTTTACTAATAGTAAACACACTTGTACGTACGCTGTTAACTGTCAAGGTTGACGCAAGTGTACTTAGACATTTCTAGACAAGTGTGCTTTTTGCTTACTGTGCGTAAAGACCCACTTACTATGCATGCAGGCTGTACAGCAATAGTCATTTACAAAAGTGGTCGTAGAAAAAATGTATTATGCCAATGTCTTTAAAAAAAATGTAGTATCTTTTAAAGCGCTTAAAAGAAATAAGTAAAATAGATAGTGTATATATAAAAATGATTTTTTTGACAATAATTAATTTAGATCAACGTTTATATTGTAGTTATTTACGAGAAAAAAAAGAATATCAAATTCTGAAATGAACTAATTCACGTGGAAGAAAATCGTGTTTGATTGTACAATTTTTGCCCAAGAAAAACAGTTACACTTTCATTAAAATACAATTATTGTGTTGTACATACAAATGATCTAAGATTGCCTTCAATAATTGCGCGGAGTTTGTAGAAACGTTTGTTCTTTCTCCCCCAGGTAATATTAACCTATAATTGATTTCACAAGCGAGTGGAAGCCATTCGAAACAGTATTATTTTGTAAATTAGGTATCCAGTCATATAAATATTTATTTGAGTTGTTTTAGTACCAACTTTAGGGTAAGCTTTAATGAAGGAAAGCTACCCATTTCACATGCCACGTGTAATTTAATTTATTTCTTATAAATTCAGGATAATTATAGAGAAACCCACCGCCTTTAAACGAAATTACCGATACACGTTCGTAATATAATCGTGTGGGGCGAAGCAGATGTCGATTCTCATAATTTTATTTATCTTTGGAATTAAAACTAGTTTGATTAATTACATATTGTGTTTATAACATGTTGACTGACAGTTGTCCATTATTAAACGTTGTTTAGGCCTGATTTGGACAATTTATATAACTACATTAAAAAAAAAGGTTTGCATATTAGCAAATAATGTTTCTTACAAGCACAATTATAACTTTCTTTAGTAAGAGGAAGCAAGATTGCTCAATGATGTGATATATTATTATGATATTAAAAATATATACTGTCCCAGAAGTGATTACAACTTAATTATGCCATTAGTTTTTAAATATAACTCCTACAAATGGTGACTGTCGCTTCCCTATAACTTTGTTATTTTAAGAGAAAACCCCCAGATCGTGGAAAATTCTCTATCGAATGACGTTCAAATGTTTTTTCTACGATGAAATACATATACATGGTATACTTTTTTTTATTGATTCTGATACAGAATTTAATTCTTAATCCGATAGTGCATTAAAAAATCAAACATCCATAGGAACGTTTTTGAAAAATTAGGTTTAAAATCGTTGCATTTGACTAAACAAAACACGATCGCTGTAGTATTGATAGTAATTGTTCTTTTAGGGTATTCTACAACCTTTCAGCAATAGGAATACCAAACAGATACAAAAAAAAACAATAATAAAAAAATAATGAATATCGGTAATTTGCCAGTAGGAATTTCTATTTCTATTTACTTCATTTGTGCTAAACTTGATTAGGGGAAGTTGGGGTAAGATGACTAGGTTAACAAGAAAATTAAGTTTTGGCCAAGAGAAAAATGATATAATTAAATAAAAATGACGAATACATACACTGGTGAATGACCTTTGAATTCCCTATGATTTTAAACTAAACAGCGCTTCCAATATTACAATAAAAAAACAAACAAAAAATGTCATTTTAGTCATCTTACCCCATAGAGCGGGTAAGATGACGAACATAATGGGGTAAGATGGCGCCTACATACATAAAACACAAATAAATTGTCCTTGGCCATCATAAGTGGTGCAGTCTTCATGGCACCACTCTTGACATTTGCAACACTGAATCCAGTTTGTCGCTGGTGGTTCTGTATAAGGTTTGTGGCAGATTAGACAATAATAGGATAAAGATTCAGTTGTTTGAGAAGATATAGCAGTTTTTTCATTAGGCCCATTTCCTCCCTTCTGCTTTGCTAACCTGTCTCTCTCTTCTAATTGATTTTTTATGGGAGTGCCAGTAATTACGCACGCTGAGAGTTTTTTATTATTTTGAACAGGACGATTAATAGTTGGCAAGGGTCTGATTTTCCACAGTGAAGTGTCAGATTTCGACTTTGAGCAGCTAGGGCTTGTTCCTTTAGAGGTAAATAGTTTGCCCTTTACAATCCTTGATGATGAAGAAGGTTCAGGTTCTCCATCATTTTTTACAGGCGTAAACAAAGCATAGCTTTTCATTTGCTTCAACGGAATATTGCCATCTGAAGAAAAGTCTGAATCATCTGAGTTTTCATCAGGAATCTCCCTACCAATGTTACCATTGATATGGTCAGAAACATTCAGGTATTTCATATCTTGCAGCAGCTGCATTGCAGGATGTAGTTCCTTCTTCAATGTCGTGCATGGCTATCATTGCGCCTTGAGACCACTGACCACGATTGGTCTTTTTTTTGTAGGTTCTTGGCATGGATGTTCTGGATGTAATAAAATTTTATTACCAAAAACAGTGCTTACTGGTTGCTGGGGCAAGATGACGAATCGTTATCTTACCCCTGTCATCTTACCCCACTACATATTAAAAATGTTTTTCTAATTTACATAAAAAACTACAATAAGATTTATAAAATTTAAACAGAATACCAATACCATCACAGGTAATGTACAACCTACAGCAAAATTCAATTTGTTTTTACCCGAGTTTTCCAAAAAAACACTAAACACCGGCAATAAATATTGTAACCGAACATGTGATGCCAAACAATTGATTTTAACGGAAGAAATTTGAACTATATTAAAATCTTATCAGCTAATATTAACTTCGTCTACTAGTTGGAACAAAAATTTTTAGGATGAAAGAAAAAAGGTTAACCAGAAAAGCATATGAAGCAAGATCACAGAGATTAAACAAAAGAGGTAGACCGAGAAAAACCTGGCAAGACGAAGTTAAAAAAGCAGCAACGGTTAGAATCATCAAATGGAAAGACATAAAAAGGCTAGCACAAGACAGAAAAACATGAAAAAAAGTCAGCACAACACAACTCAACAGTCCCACACCTAACAGTAGAAGAACTCATGACTAAATAATAATAATGTTTTATTGAAGAATTGTAATAAATTGTGTTACTTTCTTTATTTTCATAATTTTTTCAACGCTACCTTACTTAATCCAACGTTTTAAGAAAATGATGTAAAACGGTAAAAAATGTCAATTATTTTATTTGATATAATAATAGTCTGTGATTTAAAAGGAGAAATAATAGTTTAAAATCAGACACTGATCGATAAAATTAGCAACGAAAAAATTCGAAGTAACCTAGGAGTAGCAGATATTAAGAAAAAGATGGAGACGAATCAATTAAGATGGCTTGGACATCTACTACGCATGCCAGAAAGTAGATACGCGAAAATAGCATGGAAAATGATGATGGAGCGAAAAAGAAATAGAGGAAGACCAAGAATAAATTGGGAAAAAGAAGTGAGGCAGAGACTAGAAGAAAAAGGAGCCAGTTGGAAAGATGTGCCACAATTAGCTAACGATAGGAAGGAGTGGAGAAACTTAATACAGATACAGAAAAGCATACCTCGACACCGAAAGGTACAAGAGCCACTGATTAAGAAGAAGAAAATCAAATATCTCAAAAATAATGAAATATAGATCAAAGTATTAATATACTTGAAAAAGACTTGCGATTTTCTAAATATTTCATAATAAACACCAAAATTTACTCTCTTAAAATAAAGACGTTATAGGGCTGGGAAGATTATTGGTCTCTTGATTAAAATTATGCATACGTATAAAATCTGGTGGTTAGTTGGGAAAACAAATTAGATAACCCAGAATATACTGATCAGTCATATACAATGTACCTATATTTTTTCTATCAAAATTCTAGATGACTTTATTGATAAATTAAGTAATATCTTATTGATGGAAGTGTCTCTACAATATCAGATAATTCATTTTGTACCACAGTATTTGAGAGAGAGTTTTGTTATTTGAGTTACAAATCCAATGGACACCTCCACAATCTACTACAATCATTTTTCACCTATGGTTTAAGTTTTCTCGAGTACACGCAGTCAGGGAACGCTTTTTTTTAAATTTTGCATATATTTTGCTAAATCGAATTGCATGAATACATTTTTTGGAAACACTAGGTATAAAGCTTAAACATATCTCACAAGACAGTCATACCTTTGTGAATATCTTTTGATATTAAACAATAAATAATTTTAATTTAAGGTAATTCTTTTTTTTTTAATTAGCTTGTGCTTAAAGCAGTTTAGAGCCGCGACTTACAGGAATAATATATTTAAATGTCAGCTTATTTAGGAAACGAATAATTGTTGTTTTCCCTTCGTAAGTCTTAAGTTCATTTGGATCAAATTTGATTGCTAAGGTTAAAATAAAATAGACAAAGTTGTTCAATTTAGCTAAGAACTTGGAAACCCTATAATAATTATTAAGTACAGTATAAATCTATACATTACAGACAACCATTCCACCAAAAGTTCGCTTCCAAGATATCACCAGATATAATCCTTTACGAGTGAGATAAATCTAATTGAAATGTAGGAAAATTCATTGTCCTTTTAGGAAATTGCGCATCGTTTAGAACGGTCCGTGTCGGAAATTCACGACTACTAGATACAATGGATAAGCAAAGACACAATGGTCAATGAGACTCCAGGGAAAGACAAAATAGTCCGTTACCGTGTATTGGTTGCAATAAACAGAAAATTAACACGAGCAAGATACAAGTTAGATCAACTCAAAACGAACTACTCGACTCCTCATTCGGGTGCATGATTTTAACATCAAATATTTAAGCAGAAGCGGAAGTAACTGAGGTAGTTTCCGAGAAATATAACTGAAAACTAACGAAATTATAATAAGTTTTGTTATTCTTAGACGCAGCATCCTTGGATTTAGTTTTGCATCTCGAAAACTAAAGGTAGAAAGCTAGATGGAATGAAAAGCTTGCTTTGTAAAATTTAAAACTTGTCGACTGCAAAAAGATGGTTTGTAGAACTGTCTGCACATTGAAAAAGAATGTAAAACAATGTTGAAACGTTTGTTGAATAAAATACTTTGATGTTATCTTAAAGTATACAGTGCTCTGGAGGAAATAAAGATATTCAAATAGTAGCTTCATAATAAAATGATCGAGAAGTTATCAACGATTCGATGTACAAAAATTTTCAGGCGAACGATGAAATAACTAACAAATTGATAAACCTTTTCCACGTATAACCTAGCTATATCTCCTGAAAAAAACAAAAACAATGGCACGTTTAGTGTTTAATAAAATGAAAATTAATACTGAAGAATAAACCGATAAAACAAGTAACCAATTAAATTCCTGGGCTGTCACATTGAAATGGAAAAAAAAGAAAAATATAAATATATACATGAAGAAGTGAGAAGAACACGGAAAAAAATTCGGTATGGTCCACAAAGCTACTATTGGGATCTCGTAAACGGTAAGAGCTACAAAGAAGTTTAAATTAGACAAATTGTTCCGCTTTTTGAGACCTATACAGTGATGCTTTATTGTTTTAAAAACGTTCCATGGCACGCTAGATAATAAACAAAAATTAAAATGGGCATTTTTTTTAAATCGTTAATAACTCGATTATACTTGATGGTACAAAAATATTTTTGGAGACAAGTTGTAGATTTTTTTACGCACTGTAAAATGAAAACATTTATTTATTTAAATATGATTTAATTCCGTGGCACTTTATAGCTTCATAGGGACTATTTTACTAGATGGATTTTATTTGTTTCGAGTCTAAATATTAAAATAAATACGTGAAACCTTATATTATTAAAAAGAGGAAAAAATGCTTTTTCATGAAGTAATAGCCAACTATGGTTTCCATTTAAAATAAAGTAGAGATGAAACACACAATGAGCAACGTAACAGGCCCAAAAAAGTCCAAAACGCCATGATGATGGTTAGTTTTTAATAATGTTTAATCATAATAGAATATTCCATTAGATTCTTTTAACTATAAACAAAAAGCGACTGACAGTCAGAATTTAACGATACAAATAAAAAAAGACATATCGTAATAAATGAATGTCAACCGAACCAACAGCGTTTCTAAGAAAAAATGCTAACCAACAGTAGTAGCTAATATATTTTTTCTTTCGCTCTTTCCAAGAACCTTTAAAATTGAAGATTTTTAAAGACATATGACACCAAATTTTCAATCAACTAGTACCCTCAGGAACTTTTACTTTTTTGATTGCTTGATAGAATATCAATTTAAGTAATTGAAACGTGGAAAAAGCAATAAAAAGCGAACTAAAAATAAATAAAACGATCAATTTACTGTATCACGTTATGTGTTCGCCGTTTGAGTCTTGTAAACGCAAAGAAAATCTGATTAAATTTCAAATTGTTTCAGTGTTAATTTTAAATATAAATATATGAAAGTTAGATTAAAAACTGCTCGTCTTATTTCTATGAAGAATCGCTTCTTTAATAACACTGAGAACAAATTATTGGCTTGATTGAAAAAACCAAAAGCCATACAGATGCCCCAGTTATCGTGAACAACATGGGAATGTAGTAAACGGTAAGAAATACAGAGTTGGTTAAATGAGTCAAAATCATCTATTATTTAACCTTTAAGTAGTCGCACGGCGCCGCAGAGGCGCCAAGCGTTTTTTAAATCGTTGTTACATTTTTAATAATTTTTTTGTCACTAATATCTGTTTATGTATTCCTCAATTGTACTTTTAGGAATACGAATTATATAGTATTATTCATATTTCTCTATTTTACAGTCCGTAAAATGCAATTATGTGCTACTCGGCATGAACGCTATCATTTATGCCCTAGGGCTAAAAATCGACATTCGCAACAAATTTGTTCGCAATGCCATAAAAATATTTGTTCAGAGCATACAATAAAATTGTGCAGTGAATGCTTTGCATCCAATGTTTGATTCGTATTAAAAAAAAAAAAAAAACTGTTTTTACAGTTATGTTTTATATACAGATATATATTTTTTATATCTTATAATTTATTTAGTCATTGTTATTCTTTTTAAGATTTAGCTTATATTTCATGAATAAAGCAGTTTAACACATTTTTAAGATTTTAAGTCAAAAATATTGTTATAAAACCCCAATGGTGCCTCCGAGGCGCCATGCGAGTAGTTATGTATACACAGTACACGCGACTAGTTAAAGGTTAAGAGCAACTATTCCATGAAAAAATCATTAAGAAAAATTAATAGATTTTGCGATATTTGTACAAAACAAAAAAATTGACTTTTAAATTTTTGTTTATAACTTGCTGATTTGAAATCATACTCGAAATATTTTCCGACATTATTGGGACACTTTTTTGAGTAGATTTGAAATTTGTTAATAAGTTTTACCTATGTTCATTTGTTTTTGTTATTTTAACATCAACTTTATTATTTTAAATCAGTGTTTCCCAACCTTTTTTTAATCATTCCCCACCTCAACACCTCAAAAGATTTTAATGCCTCCTCTAGCATAATAGTCAAACAAATTCCGAAAAAGAAGAATGCAAATAGATACTTCAAATTAAAAAGAACATGGGTAAAAATGTTTTTGATATGACTTCAGTGAATATAAATTATATATTACACTATGTATATTATTTGCCCCCCCAAAATATTCAAATTGCCTCACGTTGGGAAGCACTATTTTAAATACAGGTTGTTATGTTTATCTTTAAAAATAGGTAAGTTATTACAATATTACTGTATTTATTAAGTTTAATCAAAGTGGCCATTAAAAAAAACACAAAACATGAATAAACTAGCTGTACTTAATTAACCCTTATTCTCCTAGCGTCGTCAAATGACGACATTTACCTGTCCTGTAATAACGGTGTATTGTCAGGTACCTGATGATTTTAAACCTGTCAGCTTAAGTTTAATTACTCAGGTAAACAATTGTTTTCATAAATGTAGCCATTGCATCGCAGTAAGTTGCAGACTTCGAACATATTTAATTGTTAAAAGTGACCAATTTACGAGAGAACACGAAAACCATCACGTCGTCAAAAAAGTAAGTACTAAATAATATAATTACGGTAAAATATTTTATTTGTTTACATATTTTGAATACATAATAGTCAAGTGTTTTTTATATAAAATGTAATTATTTATAATAACATTTATAAGGGAGTTATTTCGCTATAAGAATGCTAGGAGAATGCATGTACTAACATACCCTATTTGTCCTTAGATTTTTGAGTGTAGCCGAAATGATGGATTTGTTAGAAAATGATGATAGTGACCAAGATATTTTTATTGAACCACCTGCAGTTAATGAGCTAACAGACGAAGATTCAGATGAAGAAGAAGGGACGAATATAAACTGTTTATCCAGAAATCAACTAATGGCACCGGCAGAGAAAAAACAGACCAGAAAACAAGTTTCAACTATTTCCAACTTAAACAAAATACCAAAGATCACCAAAAAATCAAAAAAAGATCAAATTATATGGAGCAGTGGCGGTAAAACTATACAAATACAACCTAGTCAATTTCATCTTATGGCAGAAGAAAATATTGATGAAGTCACTGCTGTTCAATATTTTGAACGGTTTTTTGATGATACTTTAATCGAATTAATTATTACTGCCAGTTCCGAATATTGCTTATCAAAAAACTGGCCAGATATAAAATTAACCAAAGAGGAACTGCGAGTATTTTTTGCCATTTTAATTGTTTCTGGGTACAATCCATTGCCAGGAAAAGCAATTTATTGGAGTACATGTAGTGATTTGCGCAACATTGCGATATATGAATCTATGCGGAGGGATAGATTTGATAATATCATAAAATCACTTCATTTTAAATCAAATTTAAACTTAGACAAGCTCGATAAGTTTTCCAAATTACGACCATTAATTTCATATATCCAAAAAAAAAATTATGGAAAATTATACACCCACCTCAGCAATATCGCATGATGAGGCAATGGTGGAATACTTCGGTAGGCACGGATGTAAGCAAGCGATTAGAAATAAACCAATACGATTTGGATACAAGGTTTGGTGTCAAAATTCACCATCTGGTTATCTAATCGCCTTTGATCCTTACCAAGGAAAAACTTATCGAGGAAATGAAATAATGGAGAGTAAATTTGGTAAATGTTCATCTACAGTGCTTTACTTGCTAGACCAATATCTTATATATACCTTGCTTTCAACCTTATCATAGTTTATAAGTTTATAGTTTATATGTCTCAAATTTAATTTATATTGTAATATACTTTCACAAATAAATCTGAAATTATAAGACATACCAAGATTATTATTATTTGTACTCATATTCCCCTAGCGTCGTCATATAACGACAGCTCCTAAGTCAGGACCTGCGTCCTGTAATTTAATAAAAAGTGATTTTTCATGTATCTATGGCCATTTTTAAACAACTGATTGAATTTCAAAACATTTTGATAAATATTTCTTAATTCCGGAGAATAGGGGTTAACATAAATAGATACACTTTAAAATCATTTACCCTACTTAACGAAAAAATTCTGGTAAATATAATGGACTAGTTACGAGTAATCTCGTCTTTTCTTCAGCATCAAGCATATTCTTCACAAAAAAAGCAATTTTGAATTAAACTTATTCTACAAAAAATAATTAACTTTAACAATTGAAGCATTTATCAAACGTTTATTGTTAAATCTTATAAAATTTTAGTTGTGCAATTTTTTAAGCAAAGTGCATATTATTTTGTTGTAAAATTAAGAACATGTAGCACATTCTAGCTTCATCAAGTTTGGCGATATCTTTTATTACTAAAGCAGATATTTTAGCTGATCATAACCCAGTTAGTAGGACGTCAATTTGATTACATAAAGTGAATAAATTACCTTTAACTTTCAACAAATCGAATAATCTATATCCCCGCGAGGAAACGCGCGGAAAATATGGCCAACATAGAAACTTAATACTTATTTTAGTATTTCTTAAAATAAAACACTGACTTAAAAAACAAAACAAAAATGATTAAGTAACCCTTGCACGGCAAGAGAGAAAAGAAGAACCAGTATTGGTAAAGCCAACACACTACTGAATTCTCATTACGTTTAATCCCTCGGGAAGTTATATAGAACAATTTTGATTCCCTTATATGGTGAATTTTAGTGGAATTCCCATAATTTAAAGGCCCCTGTGACCTACAATGGATGCAAGTATATGCTCCAAAGCCATCTAAAAGCAATATCTAAAGTTGCCTTCTAGTTATAGACCAAGTTTGCATAATTACGAATATCAGTGTGTTATACATGTAACACTTAAGATTTGGGAACTACTGGCAACATTTTTATTTAATATGTTTTCGAAGCCAAGTGCGGCGTGATTTCCTGCCTATAATAAATTATTTATGTTTCATTTTAATTTTTTCGGTATTAAAATGAGTAGGAAAAAATTAAAAAGGGTAGGATTTTTATTTACCAATAAATTCTTTCTTTAAAATATATGTAGGTACACAAAATGTTTTACATTAGTTTAATTATCTAGCAATGTGTGTTATGAACAAAGTTATTACCCCTGCCAACTTTTGTAGTTTCGTTTTAAGATAAGAAAAAGTATTTTTGACCAGTTTTTGTTCATAAAAAGTCAAGATATGCGCGATTAAAAATATTTGCCTTGTCTTAAAACCTTGAGTGACATGGAATATTTAAAAAAAATTAAGCATCTCTTACAGTCAATCGCCGGAGGAGCCTCCGGCGGTGCGCCGACAGTTTGCGTTGCACAGTCGTTCGCCGGCGGCTCCTCCAGCGCACCGCCGGCGGCTCCTCCGGAGAAGCGCCGAGCGTTGCACAGTCGTTCTCCAGAGAGTCTTCACCTAAGTGAGTATCTAGCATCTCCAGGGTACTGAATTTTGTTGCAAAATGCAAATTTATATTTATTTTTTACATCAGTTTTTATCCTCGATGATGGAATAGTTTTGTATCATATGATTATCATTTTTTTTTCCTCGGCACTGTACTATTATTCGATATAATATATTATTTAAGTGTTACAAAGTCGACTAAACTTAAATTGTACTGTACATGAAGTATTCACCTTAATTGTTTGTCCAGGTGTTTCTCTGTGCTCATGTTTGATAAATGTACATATTACATATCTTATGTTCTTATTTTTCTGCTGGGTTAACAGCAAGCGTACAAAACACTGTAAAATTATGGATGTCTATTTTTTTTTAACAAATATTACTTTAATTGCGATCATATTGTATCGAAAGTGAGTGAATTATAGAATTACGAGGAAATACATAACTTGGTGCGTTAATGTATTCAAATATTATAAAATCTCAATTATTTCTTACGTTATTTTCTTATTATTATTAAAATTGTTCATAAACATTTAAATGAATTATAAAACAATTAAATTCAATATTTATTTTGGTTTTAAGGTATTTTTTATAATTAGCTATTATTATGCACATCATTGTATGTACACAACAGTAATAAACTACAATTGACAAAGAACTTGCTATGAATGTTTTACTGGAAATTATAAGGACATCTAAACAATTCTTATTAATAAAGAAAATTAAGATTTTGGTTATTGACACATTTCTAGGGACCAACAAAGATCTTATCCCTTTGTTAAGTAGTTAGCGAGGTAATTAATATGGGAAACCTTATTACTTACTATTTCCTTTAATAGCGCTGTAATCAAATATTGCGTTTGAAATGAATTTTGCTTTAAAGTTATAAAAACTGCGGTCATTTACCGCATGCTAGATATGATATGTTTTCATGTACGCTAGTCCAGCGCTTCGCCGGCGAATTCTCCAGCTGGCGGTTCGCCGAAAGTTGTCTATGCAAGCAAACTGTCTGGTGGGCGGTTAACGAAGCGCTCGCTGAAGAGTTCTCCGGCGCGTCATTCGGTGAGCGACTGTGCATACGGCTGTTTGCCTCTTAAAACAATTCGTAACTTGTACAGTTTTCGATATAATTAATGTAAACTATTAAGGATCAAACAGACTGTTTAAGCTTACAGTTGATATAGAATACAAAAATAAATTATAGGTAACGGCATAAAGTCTGAAACGCCTAAAAGTATACTGTTAATCACTTAAAAGCTTCCTTCAATAATGAAAATGTTTAACCCTGGTTGTTTTAACATTCTGTATTACGAAATAGATTATTTATTAAAATTTCTAGCAGACGTAACGCGATATGATAATGATGTTTGCAAACTTCCAGCATCTTACATTTCTCCTGACACTAACAACTTTAATGAAGCTTTTTATAAGCTGCGACCTTTGTAAATAAATCTCAAAAAATTAAAGCAGAGGAGCGTAATGCTTGAAATATTAATAGTTCTGGACTCCTCTTAGAAGTAGAGACGTAACCCTTGGAGAATGCTCGAAATGTATATGATGAATCTAACGAAATCCTAACGATCACAGTGCGCTATTCTCACACGAAAACAAAAATACAATCCTAAGCAAATATTTCCCCCGAGATGACGACGTGAGGTAATAAATTAGCTGCACAAAAACTTGACATATCACTGGGATTTAATCATAGCGGATGGGATATTTTAGTTGTTTTAGATTTATCGTTAACTTGAGAATTATTACAAGTAAAAGCAACTATTTAATTTAATAAAAATATTGCTATAAATTTACCAGCGTGCTGGCAGCTGGTTTATTTTTGTAGAAAAAGAAAATGTAACAAAATATGTCTTATTGCTAGGGTCAAGCTAAAATCATGACGACAAAAAATACTGGTAATATTTTCCAAGATTTAATTTTAAGGACGTTCAAAGTATTTATTCCCTTCGGCAATAATACATTTTACCATTCCCACTTTCCACTCCTTAGAAGGTCCCTACCAATTTTTCAAAATGCTTGCAAAATAATTCAAAATACCTACATTGTAGGTGCATTTTAAGCCTTCAACAGAGCATTTAAGACCATAGATAGAAATAGAATGATTGAAAAACGGGAACTACATGGCATACCGGGAACCGTTAAAAGGTGGTTTAAATTTAACAATGTAGAATCAGGAAAAAAACAATTTTCAACACATTAGGAGTACCACAAGATTCAGTTTTAGGTTCTTTACTTTTACTGCTGTACTAAAATGATATGAAAAAACACAATATGAAAAACCGCAGAATAAATCATTTTGCTGTAAGAGTCTGCTATTACTAATATAAATTAATAATAACCTATACTTTGTTCAGAATGGCTTAATATCAATGATGGTTTAAAAAAAAAAACGAAACGTCGCATGGGAAATATAATTTGGGATTTTGATTCCTTGCAAAAAGTGGCCATGAAAAAGTTTTTACAGAAGTGAAATTCGACATCAAATGAAAAAGTTACGGGCAAAAAACAAAAATCCACTTTTTTCTCAAAAACTCAAAAAGCTAGACAAGTTCTGTTTACGTCATTATTGACCACTTGAATATACAACTTTGGTTGGAATTTGGTTAAATTGGGGCAAAATTGCATATTCAAGTGGTCAATAATTTTCATGGCCACTTTTTGCAAGGCCTACCGTTTACGAGATCCCCATAGTGGCCCTCGAAAAACGAGAACCCTGTATATAAAAAATCATGAAACAAAACATATCGAATAAATGTAACAAGATTTTAAAACTATTTTATCGATAGTTTTACAGTAATTAAAAATTCAAACGTAATTTTAAGATTGTATTGAAAATTTTCTTCACCTGTCACCTGTCAAATTTGCGTTTTTAACCAATCACTAAGCTGAAATCTTCTATAGACTACCAATAGGAGCATAATTACACGGTAATAATTTTACGTTACCCTGTCAGATGTTGATCCTCCTATCAAATTTGCGTTTTCGACCAATAATTTCCTAGAAACGACCAATAAACATAATCATACACTGATAATATCATTTTCACAATTAACAGATTTTCATGCGTTTATTGGTCGTTTCTAAGAAATCTGAGTTTGTAATTGGTCGAAAATATAAATTTGGAGAAAGAATTAAATATTTTGGTCTTGATATTTTTTTGACGAATTTCGGCGACCAGTAGCGTTACTTTAATGTAGATTAAACCACACTCCCGACGCACCGCTCTGACAGGGCTTGTAAAGTTTGACATAACATAAATTAATATGACAGCTAGGTTAGGTGAAGGAAATTTTCTGACAAAATATAACTTGTGCATTGCAAATAATCTATAATTTTTTCAGCTCAACTTGCATTCGAGCATATTTGCCAAAAATTATCGATAATAATTTTTTATGCACTTGTTATATTGCTACTGATAACTGCACTCATATGTTAAATTCTCCATAATGACGTCACGTTTTGTCGTTATGACAGCGGATAAAAAGGTACCTAACTAAATATTCACTTGCATTTTTCATGTAACTTTTGTTACCATGCAACCGACTTATGTGATTGAAACTAACCAAAAGATTTTGACGTTTTGTTAGTTATTATTTGAAGGTTATAATTTATTCGTGCAGTTGTCGTACCGAATTACACTCGAGCTTTGTTTTTATCCTGGACAAACTTGCTTTTACTAAACTCAAGTTTAGTTGCTATTAGGTAACTCTTGACTCGCTAACTGTCAAAGATAAAACGACTCGTCCTACGGACTCGTTGTTTTATCAGACAGTTTTGTCTCGTCGATTTTCCTAGCAACCAAACTTTCGTAGCAACGCAAGTTTGTCCGGCTAAAAACAAAGCTCTCGTGTAATTACCCCCAAAATTTTTTGTTTGTGTTAACTGGTTCATTAGTTTAAGCCGATTTAAAATGGGGGGACTAACTTTACGTCATTTTACAAATTAGTATACAATTTTTTTTTAGATGAACAAATATTTTTGAAATTAATGTGTTTATTTCAATTTCTGTTTACGTAATAAATACAATCGCCCCAATCATTCAAAAATAAATTTAACAGATTCATAAACTGGAAAGAGATCCTGCATTTGATACGCTCCAATAAATAACGCGCGACAATTGCGTTATCCAAATTTTATATCATTTTAATTAGCGGAATGTGTACAACAACACCTGAAATCCGGGAAAATATTCATTATTCACACCAGGACTAACATAAAGCCCAGTAAATAACGAAATCTGCTGTTAAATCCCACTTCAGGGATATAATACAGTTAAAAACAACATTCGACCCGATAAAAAAGCTCCAAGTACGATATTAGAATTGTAAAATTCACGTTTGAGGTTGCGGATTCGCGAGATGATCGAAAATAGTGAGATATTTCCATTTTTCATATGCGTACTGACCTACTCACACGAGCACGTTCATGAAAATAAAAACGATCTACCGATTTCTAATTCAATTCTGATATTTTGCTTTTTAACGTTTATAAAACTCAAATGCTGCTTTTTAAATTAAACTTTGATACACGTCTTAAAAATGTAGCTAGCCAACTCATACTTTTTCTAATGCTAAAGGCTGGTTTACATTAGTCGAGTAAACGGGCAAGTAGCCAGGCGAGTCAAGTTACTCATGTCTACTCGACCAGTGTAAACAGATGGTCGAGTAAATAGTCGAGTCGAGTAATAGTCGAGTCGAGTAAACAGGCGAGTAATTAGGCGAGTCGAGTGGTCGAGCGGAAAGGATAGTAACTCGCCCATTTTTCGTCTTCCCCACTACTCTGCGATGAAATCGCCTAGCAACTAGTTCTCCTGTTTAGCATGTAGCCAGTTGTGTACCAAAAAATAAGATATATTTGTGAAAAATTTGCCTGTAAGTGAATATGAAGTTGACGGAAGTGGAAACTTTTAAATTCGTGGAGCTTTATCGTGAGCTTGAATGCCTTTGGATTATGACCAAAGCTAACTACAGAAATAAATCATAAATGGCATCCCAAGTTGGAAACAGATGGCTTCAAAACTCTGAAAAAATGTTGCAGAGAACGGTAGCTATTCCAGTAGCCATAAAATACAAGGTCACTTCCAACTTCACTTGAGCTGATATTGCATCCTTCATCTGACATGGGAAGGTCACGATACGTTGTCGCTAAAATTTGATTAAGGCTGTGTTTATTGCATCATGAACATCACAACTAAATACTTTGCAGAGTTATATGTGCCACTAGAGATTTTAATAATGAAAGAATCTTCATAGTGTCCAACAGCCAAGCAGCGTTAAAAGCTCTTGACTCGTCGGAAGTAAACTCAGGACTTGTTCTGAACTGCATACAAGCCCTCAACGTGCTAGGAAGCAGGAATAATGTTAAACTGGTATGTTGCCCAGGGCACACTAATATACCAGGGAACGAGAAGGCAGATCGCCTAGCCAAAATTGGCAGCGAGACACCTTTCTTCGGAGCAGAACCCGCAGTTGGTACATATGGAACAGCCAAGCGGTGTCTTACTGACATATTAATGCAAGGACACAATGCTCATTGGAAAAAAGTTGCAGGACAAGCCCATTCCAAGGCTATCCTGTCAATGGTCTCTAAAGAAAAGACAGAAGAAATGCTTAGGATGAGCAGAGCAGACATCAGAGCAGCCACAGGACACTGTGGGCTAAACAAACACTACTACATAATAGGGCTCTCAGAGACCGATATATGCAGAGGATGTGATGAAGAAGAAGAAACTCCACGTAATATGACAGTGTGAAGGATTCACACCTTACCGGCGCAAACTTCTAGGGATGGAAAAAGCCAACCAAGATGAGCTAAGAAAAACACCCTTAAAGAAAATCCTGGAGTTT
This sequence comes from Elmis aenea, assembly GCA_947652605.1. Taxonomy (NCBI): domain Eukaryota; kingdom Metazoa; phylum Arthropoda; class Insecta; order Coleoptera; family Elmidae; genus Elmis; species Elmis aenea. The sequence goes on from OX393578.1 coordinate 51,346,858, forward strand.
TTCAAAAACACAGGACTTCTTTAAAGGGGCTATCACCAGAGGGTACAATAGACCAATAGGTCGCAGTACAGGAACCCGAAAGGGGACCACCTCCGCGGAAATAATAATAATAAATATGTGCCACTAGCCATTTCTTTCGAAAAAAAATGGGAAAACTGAAAAGTTGAATAATAAAAGTATTTTTTGCGATCGCGTTGGCCATAAAACCGTCATACAAAACGAGGCCTTTGTTAACCCTATGTTAACCGCCTATGCAAGTCGCATAGATATAGATATACAGATATACCACAACTTCTCAAATCGTAGCGCTTATGCAGGGGTTTCGTTTTTGACGGTTTTCTCCGGAACCCTTCAAGATTGTTTCAAAAACTTTGCACCATTTTACTTGCATAGGATGCGCGTATTGGTAAATAGAAAAATTTAAAATCTATCTCTGACGGTTTTATGGCCAACGCGATCGCAAAAATGACCTTTTTATACCAATTTTTCAGTTTTTCCCCTATTTTTGCGAAGGAAATGGCCAGTGGCGCGAATAACTCTGGAAAACATTTAGTTTTGATGTCCTTGATGCAATAAACACAGCCTTAATCAAATGTTAGCGACAACGTATCGTGGCCCTCCCTTGTGAGGGTCCAGTTTTTGCATTTTAGGTGTAATCATTGCCAAAAGGTTTTTAAATATTTCGGGGGTCATTCGTAGACCTTGATATCTTCCGCTGCAAGTTCCATCAATAGGAGTGCTGATGCACCTAGGGCATCTCTCCTCCCTATCCAATTACGTACCCACTTTCTTTTTCTTCTGTTTTCTTCATCCTCGATAATTTCATTAATTTCACTTAATAAAACGTCGCAAATTTTTAAACACCTTTTTTTCACTATATAACGTAGATGTCGACGGGTCATACTTGTTATTAAAGCGACCAACTACTGTCATACTAGAATTGTGTCGTGTAAACGCTCAACAGAAAATGAGAGGCGAGTCGAGTGCTGGGTCGAGTTACTGGGCCGAGTTTACTGGGCCGAGTTACTCGACTAATGTAAACCAGCCTTTAGTCTCTAAACAACAAAATGTAATAAAATACCCTTTAAATTTAGAGTGCTATGAAACGAAATATGATACATTTCGGTATTGTTAATAATAAAACGCGAGTATTTAATGCAGGACTAGATAATGAAATGACAGAAGACAAAAAAAAAGGCATTAACTGGAACATCTTTGCAAAATTAGAAGACTAAAGCTGGATCCACATCAATAAAAATTGATGTTGTATTTTGTATTTCAAATTCAACACAAACATTTGCGGCGCAAATTTAAATCTGGTTAAGTATTTTACCACGTAAATAGTTATCTTGTGCGTTGAACGGCCGAGTCCACTTGTGCACGTTTGTTTAAGCAGAACAATGCACTCAAAATCAAGTCCACATTAACAAGACTGTGCGGCGCAAATCTCTTTGAAGTTGGCTAAAAACCGACAGCACGATGGATAGCGTGCGTTGTTCGTCACGAAATTATTTGCGTGCATTTCTATGCGGCGCACAGTCCACACCAACAAAAATTTCGACGCACACGAGCAAATTTGTGTCAAATACAACGCACAACGCAAATTTTTATTGGTGTGGATCCAGCTTTAGAGTTTGCCGACGACATATGCCTGATAACAACTAGACAGCAAATGCAACAAAAAACAACCATCCTAAACAACAATGCTTAAAAATAGGACTTAAAATAAACTCCAGAAAAACAGACCTATTACCAAATTATATAAACGAAGGAGCAAATAAATAGGAGCATGATGAGGAAGAAATAAAAGAAGTACGACTTCTGTTACCTGGGCAGTGTGGTAAATTCACGAGGACGTGCGGAGCAGGACATGAACAGAAGAATAGGACTGGCCCAAAATACGTTTAATACACTTCGGAAAGTATGGGCATCTAGCATAAACAGGAAAACGAAATTATAATTATTCCAGACCAATGTTAAAAGTGTCCTACTATATGGCTCGGAAACCTGGAAAGAAAGCAAACAGTTATACCAGAAATTGCAAATCTTTGTAATCAGGTGTCTCCGAATTATTTGCAATATCTTTTGGCCAGAGAAAGTACGCAACGAAGAACTATGGAGGATGATAAAAAAAGAAAAAATGGAAATAACAATTAAAAGGCGAAAATGGAGCTGGATAGGGCACACATTACGAAAATCGACTACAAGTATAGTGAGACAATCAATGAATTCCAATGTACCAGGAAGAAGAAAGAGAGGAAGACCACAAAACACATGGAAACGAACAATTCATAAAGAACTCCAAAAAAATGGACATAAGAAGGAATGAAGCCACTGGTATAGAATCACTGAAGGTGCCCTTTGCTCCAATGGGAGCTATATGATATATGCTGATTTCATGCAGTGCAATTTTTACTTATAGTTCAGAAACTTAGGCACTAACAAGAAAGCAAAAACAAAGTATACAGACGCAGGAAATGAAGTTTTTAGAAGAATAAAAGGATGTAGGCTAATTGATATGATTAGGAACGACAAAATGAGAAAACAGTCTAGGAGTTAAGGACATAAATAAAAAAATGGAGACAAACCAATTAAGATGGCTGGGACATCAACTACGCATACCAGAAAGGCAGGTACACAAAAATGGGAAGTTTGAGAGAAAAAGAAATAGAGGAAGATCACATCAAAATGGGAAAATGAAGTGAGATATAGACTAGAAAAAAAGTCAGCTGAAGAGATGTGTCACAGTTAGCCAATGAAAGGCAAGGATGGAGAAACATAATTAAGAACTAAGAAAAAATATCTCGAGACCGCATTATACAAGAGGACCCAATTAAGACAAAGAAATAATAAAAACCACATGCCATATACAAAGTGTATAAAAAGTAACGTAACGCGTTGATATCTTGTCATATGATAACTTTACAAAAAAAAAAGGTTGGAATAAAATTTATTTGTGGTCATTTACTACATGACCTAAGTTGTTTTCAACTATACACAGTGTTTCGTTTTTGCGCACCGATACCTAACTTTGTTTTCTTAAATAGAACATCGTGAACATTTTGCATTATTTAGGTGCAAAATATAATTTTCTTTTAATAATATGTAAGGTTTTACGCACCTAAAATTAATCGTTTTTAAATTATTTAAGTTTTTATGAAAATATTGACAGGAACAGGAAAAATATTCATATTATACAAATAAGCAAAGTCAGAGCAAATTTCTTTGATATTTTAGTTGACAATGCGTTTGTTCCAACCAACCAGAAAACCAATTCATGGGTTAGTACATGAACTGGTCGATTCGCATGCGTGAACTATGTACTAATAAATGAATTGCCCAGTATTAGCCGATGTTGGAACGCTTTTACGACTGGCCTACCTGTAAATGGCATTTGTGTCTTAGGTTCATAGAAATTTGCGCATAGCAAGGGTAAACACCTAAAGAATCCAGTACTAAATGGGATTGGGAGGGCGACGCAGCTGCCAGAGCTCACGTTAGTTATGAACAGCGTATGCCTGAAAAAATCCAAGTTCTGGTACTGTTTTGACCGTACACTGACTAGTTCATGTATCAATTTTGTAACAGATGAAACGGCAAAGACTAAATTTAATATCTCATAAAACTGTTACAAATATAAATCAAAAGCAGCATTATTCACAATTTCAATGAAAGCTACAATCGTGTCAAAATTCCAACACCTCTTAAATGTAATAATATTCATAAAACAACGCAAAGAAACATATAAAACAATTCCAAATTGAATAGGAAAATATCCGAAACAATTTCTAAAAATAGATTACACGCGGCACTTAAATAAAGAAGTCAATATTACTTTTAAAACATCGATTAATCTAAAAAATTTACCGCTTGGATTAGAATTAAGAAGAGGGGTATTTAACCAAAAATATGGCGGTATTTTAAACCCGATAAATAAATTTGAAATTTGCATTTTAACTACCGGTTTGTTAAGCTCAGCAATTGCTTGTGTTTTTGTTTTAATTTGACTGTGAATTATGCGGTATATTCCCTTTAACACGTAGAAGTAGACTTGACTGATTATAAGTTACAGCACTTTTATAAAGGTTTAAAACGATTTAGCTATGACAGGAGATAAATTACATTCGTTCATAATTAAATTTTTTATCCGTCATGCAACTTAATTGGACGAAAAGTTGCAGATTTATTAAAATTTTCCTTTGTGTTATTAGATATTTTGCAATATACTTGCGCCAATATGTTTAAGGTTAATTTACCCTTATAACGTACTTTAATAGTAATAAGTATAATAATTTTAAAATTTTAAAAACGTCCAATACGAAAACCAATGTTACAAATTCTTTTGTAAAAAAATCTTAATATAATAGCAATAACTTCTTTATATGATATAAGCATGACATTATGTACCTAAGATTAATAAAAAAATTATTTGAGGAATATTAATTTTGGACGACGTATATAATTTTTAAAGATAAATCAATTATCGATAAGTAACTGTAATAAATAAAGAGGGTGTTCTGTTTAAAAAAAAATGAGTTATGCGTATTTGAAGTTCAGCAAATTGGACCGGGCATACGAGACAGCTTGTGTATTATTTTTAAATTTTAAGGCTAAAACCAGTTTTGGTGTATGTTTCAAAGAAAAAAACATGGGAATCTCAAAAGTTGTTAGAGAAAGAAGAATGGGTAAATTAGCAGAGTTAGTTATTTTTTTGAGCAAAGATGTAATGTAAAAGTGATGTACTTATTAAAATTTTCCTAAATCAAAAATTGTCGATAAAACGGTTCCTACGTCCTACTCATTCAAACGCAAATTTAAGTATAACATTATGTTTAACAAAATATAGGTTTTACCTTTGGACTACATCCCGAAAAAGAATTCAAATATTTAATTTCCGTTTTCACTTTTAGATCAACTTCATAAATGTTTGTTACGGATTCATTAAACATTTTAAAGTGCGGGGTTGCATCCCCACCACCAATATTGGCTGTGCTCCGTGAGCACAGCAGTGCTTAAAAGACTGCCAGTTAAGATACACGTGCAATGTTGCGAATGATTATATAATTATGTATTTGCAATAAACATCAAACAAATATACAGTCCACTAGTTATTATTTCATCGAAACCCCAACATTTTTGGTCCTTCGAGCCGGATTATCATCAATTAAAGTGGTTTAATATCATAGTTATTAAACAAAAGCAAGGCAGTCAGCCAAACAAGTACTCGCCAAGGCGGTGGCTAACCGACACAAGCAACAATAACCTACAAAACACACAAGGGCGATTGGATCGGCAGGAAGGCGGTCGCAATCGACACAAAGCAACTCAACGGACCATTGGCGTTCTCACTCCCAATACACTGTAAGTCTATTTTCCTACTCTTTTTAATCATCCCAACATGTCAGACGACAAAAAACTTAAATTACTACGAATCAAACGCGGTACGATTAAAACACAATTAACGTTGTTCAAAAATCACATAAAAAAAATAGACCAAAACAATTTGACTAACGAAGACATTCAAAATTTACGACTTAGAATAGGCAAAATTGAACCAATTTATGCAGACTTCAATCAATTACAAGGCGAAATCGAATTAATTTTAGATACAGATCAAGATGCTTTGCAGCAAGAAATGTTAGAACGCGAACAATTTGACGATTCTTACTTCAAAACGCTAGGTTTAGCTAATAGTTTTTTAGTGGTTAGCAATGATTTTACAGTTCAATCTCAGGCATCAAGCACAGTACCTAACATGCAGGTAAAACTTCCCACAATTAAGTTGCCTACTTTCGACGGCAATTATACGGTTTGGAATGAATACCGTGATTCATTTGAAACGTTAATCAGTAATAACAATCAATTATCAAATGTACAGAAATTAACTTATTTAAAATCAAGTTTAACAAACGAACCTGCAGATTTAGTGCGTTCATTTGAAACCACATCTCAAAATTATCAATTAGCATGGGATGCTTTACAAAGAAAATACAATAACAAACGACGTATAATCACAACACATGTTCAATTATTATTGGATGTTCCTAAAATCAATAAAGAATCACATTCTTGTTTAAGACTATTAATAAATCAAATTGAAAATAACACTCAATGTTTAAAGGCATTAGGTCAACCCATTGAAGCATGGGATGCTCTAATCATACCTATAATCACCAGTAAACTAGATTTCCAAACAAATAAAGAATGGGAGCTTAAACTTAATTCTGAACCCGATAGTTTCACAAGATTGCCCACCTTAACGGAGTTGCTTACCTTTCTAAATAGTAAACAAAACACACTTCAAACAATTTATAAGGGTGATAAGGATTTTGATAAGTCTAAAACACAGTCAAACAAAATTGTAAGATCCTTTGCAACAGCAAACATTACATGCGTCTTTTGTAACAAGGACCACAACATTCACTCATGCGATAAATTCAACAAATTAAATGAAAACGAAAGAAATTCAAGGGTTAGAGAACTCAAACTATGCATCAATTGCTTACGAAAGAGTCATTTCGTAAATAATTGTCTTTCAAAAAACACATGTAAGATATGCCACAAGGGGCATCACACACTATTACACAAAACAAACCAAAACAAGGAAAATGATCGCGCAAGAGTCGCTGTTGGCAGTGATGAAACAGTAGTTACGTGTTCATCAGAAGTAAAGGAATCAAGTTATCAAGTACTATTGTCAACTGCACTAGTTCATGCACAAAACAATGAAGGCCAACTTATCGAAATACGAGCGCTATTAGATTCAGCATCTCAGTCGAACTTTATAAGTGAAGGAATATGCGAAAAACTTAAGCTAAATAAGTGTCCAATAAACACGACAGTCACTGGTATAAGCAACGGGCTAACAAAAATTACTCATAAGGTACAAGTCAAAATAAAATCCATACACAACAATTACGCAACAGTAGTCTCATGCCTAGTTCTACCAAAGATTACAACTTGCTTACCACCACAATCTTTCAACAAGGAATTAATCAAAATTCCATCAAACATAGTTCTAGCTGATCCATTGTTTAACAGATCAGGAAACATTGATATGTTATTAGGTGCAAGTATTTTTTATGAATTACTTTGCATAGGTCAAATACGTGAGAAAAATAATCCAATTCTACAAAAAACCAGGTTTGGTTGGGTTATCTCTGGAAATCTGTACAAACAATGCGCAAATCAAAGGCCTACTCAAGCTTTTCTGACATTAAACGAATTAAACGAAAGGGTAGAAAGATTTTGGCAAGCAGAAGAAATCAGTACACAAGAACAATCATTAACTCCCGAAGAAAAATATTGTGAAAAGTACTTCGCGGAAACAACAACACGGGACAGTTCAGGAAGATTCAACGTAAGAATACCATTTAAAACAAACATAAAGCAACTAGGTGATTATAGACAAATAGCTGAAAATCGCTTTCACAAATTAGAAAAACGCTTTGAAAGGGATCCCAAATACAAGGGCATGTATGAAGAATTTATAAACGAGTACATCCAATTGGATCACATGACAAAAATACCACCAGACAGCAAAAGGTCATTTTTCCTACCTCATCATGCAGTCATAAAGAAATCAAGCGAAACGACTAAGCTACGTGTCGTTTTTGACGGATCATGCAAATTAAATAATGGACTAGCATTGAACGAAACGCAATGCGTAGGCCCAACGATCCAACAAGAATTATTCACAATTATCGTTAGATTTCGGACATACAATTACGTATTAACAGCTGACATTGCCAAAATGTACAGGCAAATCATCATACATTCTGAGGACCGATCATATCAACGCATTCTATGGCGAAGTCAACCAGACACTGAACTAGAACAATACGAACTTAAAACTGTAACTTATGGCACAACCGCGGCACCATTCTTAGCTATAAGAGCCTTATATCAACTGGGTCTGGACAATGAAACATTATTTCCCAAGGAATCAGAGATAATAAAACAAGACTTCTACGTTGACGACATGTTGACCGGTACCAACACGATAGATGAATTAAAAGTAGTGAAAGCTAATGTTAACAAAATTTTGAAAACAGCAGGTTTTAACTCAAGAAAATGGACAAGCAACGTAAAGGAATTATGCGATAACGAATTAGTAAACAGTAATAAGTCATCATTAAATGAAAACTTGCACAAAACATTAGGAATCTACTGGAACCCAATTACAGACGAATTCACTTATACCGCAGAAATAAAATTTCAAACTCAAATTACGAAGAGGACAATCTTAGCAACATCAGCACATTTATTTGATACATTGGGTCTGTTAGCGCCCATAATCATAATGTCAAAATTCATTCTTCAAGAATTGTGGCAGCATAAGATCGACTGGGACGAGCCAGTTCCAGCCAGTCTACAAGAAAAATGGTTAAAGTTTAGGGACAAATTAAGGGTTATTAACCAAATCCATGTTCCCAGGCACATACTTATATCTCAACCAATTATTATTGAAATGCACTCCTTTTCTGACGCCTCCGAGCGAGGTTATGGTGCATGCATTTATCTCAGATCCACCAATAAAAATGAATTTACGGTTAAGTTACTAGCTGCTAAATCAAGAGTCGCCCCATTAAAAAATGTTACTCTACCTCGCTTGGAACTCAACGCAGCAGTACTTGCAGCTAAGCTATCTAATAAATTTCGAAACATTTTAAAATTGACAATAAATAAGGAATATTATTGGTGCGATTCGAAAATAGTACTATGCTGGATTAAATCACCATCAAACAAATGGAAGACATACGTCGCTAACAGAATATCAGAAATTCAAACTCTCACAAATGTTGACAATTGGTACCATGTAAATTCAAGGGACAACCCAGCTGACCTAATATCACGTGGCGTTTTACCAAACGACCTAATCAATCTAAAATTTTGGTGGCAAGGCCCAAGGTGGCTTTCAGAAACATGCGAAGCTTGGCCAAAAAATAATGATCGTGATATTTTTATCGACGAACCTCCAGAATTACGAAAGCGAATCCTCTCACTGCCGGCAGTTACCTTGAGTGATCCATATCCAATTGCGAATTTTTCTACATTAAATAAAGCAAAGAGAATAACGGCTTGGTGCATGCGATTCAAAACTAATAGTCTCAAATCAAAGGACGAACGACGTTTCGGCCCTTTAACTGTAAACGAACTACACGAAGCATTAACGAAATTAGTAAAAATATCACAAATCGAATCCTTTCCCAAAGAATACAATGATCTAATTCACAATAGAACATTATATTCAAAAAGCAGAATTTTGAGTTTGAATCCCTTTCTAGACGAATTTGGTGTAATAAGAGTCGGTGGCAGAATGCAATTATCAAATTTTTGTTTCGATAAAAAACATCCGATAATAATGTCCAATATACACCATTTAACAAAACTAATTTTTAAGGACGAACATGTAAACTTGCTCCATGCAGGTCCTTCATTATTACTAAGTATTATACGCGAACGTTTTTGGCCTGTGTCAGGGAGAAACGTTGCAAAACAAACCGTACGGGAATGTGTTAGATGCTTTAGATTTAACTCGAATATTAACAATCCTATAATGGGTCAACTTCCAAGCGCATTTTTGACTTTTGAAGACATGTATACAATACTTACCCAGATAGAGTCAATCCTGAATTCAAGACCTTTAACCCCACTAACATCCGACCCTAATGACCTCGACGTACTTACACCTGCACATTTTTTAATCGGACGATCATTTACCTCCCTACCCGATCCCGATGTGAGAAATGTACAACAAAATAGATTAGATCGTTACCAATACCTACAACAGCTGAATCAACATTTCTGGGACCGATGGTCCAAGGAGTACATCTCTGAAATGCAGCAACGAACGAAATGGAAACAATCCCAAAAACATTTAAAAATCGGTACTATGGTATTGATTAAGGAAGACAACTCACCTCCAGCCCACTGGCAACTTGGGCGAGTAATCAACATCCATCCAGGAAAGGACGGAGTGCCACGAGTAGTGACCGTGAAGTGCGCTTCTGGTGAACTTAAACGAGCAGTAGCTAAGGTGTGCGTACTCCCGATAGAGACAAATCAAGTTGAAACTCTTTAAGAGATTTCAAGGCGGCCAGTATGTTACGGATTCATTAAACATTTTAAAGTGCGGGGTTGCATCCCCACCACCAATATTGGCTGTGCTCCGTGAGCACAGCAGTGCTTAAAAGACTGCCAGTTAAGATACACGTGCAATGTTGCGAATGATTATATAATTATGTATTTGCAATAAACATCAAACAAATATACAGTCCACTAGTTATTTCATCGAAACCCCAACAATGTTAGTTAAGCTAATATTAGACGTTGCGATTTTTTTTCCATCTGTAAGAAAAATATTTTACAGCTTGTAAAATAAATACAAGACCCCTATTACACGTTACGATTTTTTTGCGTACGATTCGAAATCGCCACTGCGCTGCACAATTTATCTGACATTTAAATGACAGCCAACCGGCAGTTAACCGTATAATAACCAATAATAACCTACATATCTGCATTTTTACTACTGTGGTCTGTTTACTACAATCGCAAAATGTGTATCGTGTTAAAAAAATAAGAAAAAAGTAAACTTTGTAGGTTATGTGATCCTTTGGACAACACAGTGGCACAAAAATTACCAGAAGTTACTAGAAATGTAATAAAATACACATGTTTGACCTTGAAAAATTAGAGCATGTTCAATAGAATAAAATCCTATGACATTTAAAATCCGTTGCGATTTTTTTTCCTATGCACATTTAGACGTTGCGATTTTTTGGATTTGCGTTGTGGAAAAATGATTTGTAACTTGAACATGCTCTAATTTTTCAAGGTCAAACATGTGTATTTTATTACATTTCTAGTAACTTCTGGTAATTTTTGTGCCACTATGTTGTCAATAGGATCACATAACCTACAAAGTATACTTTTTTCTTATTTTTTTAACACGATACACATTTTGCGATTGTAGTAAACAGACCACAGTAGTAAAAATGCAGATATGTAGGTTATTATTGGTTATTATGCGGTTAACTGGCCGGTTGGCTGTCATTTGCTGTCATTTAAATGTCAGATAAATTGTGCAGCGCAGTGGCGATTTCGAATCGTACGCAAAAAAAATCGCAACGTGTAATAGGGGTCGTGTATTTATTTTACAAGCTGTAAAATATTTTTCTTACAGATGGAAAAAAAAATCGCAACGTCTAATATTAGCTATAATAATGTTTGAAGCATTTTTCGTAACTTCATTATTAACCGAAATATTTACCCCCAAAAGCATTTTTTACGTAACACCATTGAAACCAAAATTTATAATTCTGTTAATAATAAAAAAGTTTTAGAGAAAACAAGAAAAAACGTTTCTCATTTTTTCAGGATTTTACAGGAAGGGAGCACAATTTACACGATTTTAATTAAGATTCCTACTTAGCACATAAAACACTTCTTTGCTTGTTAAATTACCACCCTCCCATTCATGGGCATCCGCAGGAAATTATCCAGGAGGAGGCAAAACTTGCAAAGGAATGCATTAAAATATTAAACAACTTATAACTTGACCCTCTTTCATTTGGTCACTAATGGAGTACTCGATTCTAAGGAGGGGCAAGTGCCCCGTTTGCCCTCCCCTATGGACGCACGTGCATGATCTTTACATTAAAACATACACCCGCTAATTAACGTAATCATAAACATTAAATACTTCAGAGCAGTCATACAAATATGGTCAATGATTTTTCAGTTGTTACATGTTTCGTTGACTAAAAATACATTTCACTGCACCAAAACATTCTCAGTCAAGATTAAAATACCGAACGAATTCGTTTCTAGAAGATTATGGTCCAATTCAGTGTGGCAAATTTCGATTCTATAAAGTACAGTTGGGGAGGAAAACTAATTTCCGTATATGTTAGGGCTAAGTTACTGCCGTTTTCCTTTTGTCAACATACGAATACTGCAGCGGGACCGGAGAATCGATAGGTCGCTAATGTTACATTATAATTGGCGGAGGGGACGGTGTAACTCATACCATTACTACTTAACATTGGAGTAACTCGCATGCAAACACGACATGTCGATGCAACAGAACCACTTGACTGCAGACCCGACATTTGATCCTGGACGCGTTACACGGCCCTAACATGAGCTTCGATTTTTAGATTAACATCATTCAAACAATACACAGTTCATAAATAACAGCCTAACTGCTGTTTACTTCTAAATATGAATGAGCGAAACGATTTAATAACTTTTATTTACGGGAAATAAAACGGAGGCTCATAAAGGCAGCTATGAAAAACATGCGACACGCGATTATCGTTTGTTTTAAAGGTACGTGGTATAATTAAATACAATTTTCTTACGAGCTGGGACTGTAATTTGTGTCTAAAAATGAGCTAAATGATTACTTACATGCAATCCGGAGGTCCTCAACTGGTAATGCTCGGGCCGGGCCTACTGGATTCGTTTATCCTGCGAACATAAGGAAGTTAAAGCCGATACAATCTGGTTCTGATACGCTTATTATTGCTCGTAAAATGATTATTAAATAAAATTAAAACCACGATTACGTAAAACAGGAATACGTATTAAATCATAAGGCGTAAAAAAGTAAATGCATTTCATGAAAAATGCATGAGGGAGAGTCAATCAATAAACTTAAGATTTAATTACATAAAACTACACAATGCATTTTTATTTATGTGTTTGTTCTGGATACCTGTAAATGAAAACTTCAAAATACTTCATGTTTGACGCTATCGGGGTAGTTAAAGATGGCGTCTTCTAGTAAAGACAATCCTTAAATGAGTGCAAGCAAATAGAACTAACTTCAGAAATAAAGGAATGGCCCATGGATAGCTGTGAAGAGCCATTGAAGCGTTATTCATTTTTTTTTTTTGAGATTTAAGCTGAGTTCGTCTTTCCACCCAGAAAGAAACTCATAACGAAGAACTTCAAGAGAGGGGCAAGACTGGTTGTGCAAGTAACCAAAATGTATTTAGACTTTGGTAAAACGTTGAAGCCTTGTATTGAATGCAATGAAGACTATTTTGAAAATGTTCGAGTTTTTAGAGCTGTATTGATAAATAAAATGATTCACAGAGGTTGTTTGCTTCATATTTTTTTGGATAATTTTTTTGTTTCAGACCTTTCGTTTTTTAAGACCATCATTGGCTTTGTTTTTTCAACATGACCACAATAACTACCCAAAACATAACAAAACTTTAAAACTGCTAGGTTTCACAGTTGTTATTTTTACAGTAATTGTACTAAATTTTATGCAAATTGTGGCTATCAATAATATAAAATTATGTGTAATAAAAATACAAATATTGGTATGTTTTATTTCTAAATGTGTTATTTTGTAAAGCAACAACTCTGTGTACTTTTTTTTTACAGTGTCAAGTTATGATGAGATCTAAAATAATATTGATGTGTTATTTACAATTTAAATCTGTTTATTTTCATCTACATTGCGAAAAATATAAGGTGAGGTTGTATCTAAAAAAATTATTACAAAGGTCAAGTCAACCTTTTTTATACATGTAAAAATTAATAAATTTGCTTCTTTAAAGTTAAGCATATGCATGGTTATTATAAAATTACTTACTACAAATTAATGAAAATGATTACGATACTGTACATTTTGCTAAATTTTGGGTAGGTTTTGTTTTTCAAGGCAATGCTAATTTTATAAAAAAAATCGCTTTTTGATTTTCGCCTAATTTATTAAATTTGTACGTTATATCTACAAGTACAACACCGACTTTCCGGCATTCTTAGTTCCAAAGCTTTACCGGATTAACCATTATGCCGGACCAACCGCAAAGCCATAGCTGGAGTTAAAAAAAAACAAAATTACGGTTTCGCCACCAAGTCAAGTGTAAATATTATAAAAACAGTGCGATCTACACACAACCCCATCTGCTGCCTCCCAGTGAACAAGTCTGGTAGCCACAGTAATTGCAAATTCCTTAAATAATTTTATCCGAACCATCAGTTGGCGGAGAATCGGTGTTGTACCTGTATTATTGTATTTGAATTTTTAGTGCTACCGTTTAATGAACAAATTCAATATGGTGCTTATAAGAAATAACTAAGTTGATGATGGTTCAAAACAGAGGAAACGTCTAACACAAAACTAATGGGAGTAGAGTTTATAGAATAAAAAGTTTGTACAAGAGAGTGCTTTAATTTTTTTCAATCTCTCTAAAAGATATATTTTTTATTACTTTCTGTTGAATAAGTTCCAAGATAAAGGGGCTATGGTAATTTTTTTTTAGATTTTAATAAAGCACCAAATTTCGCAACATTACTACAATTTAACTTATTTCGTGGCAGTTAAGACAAGCAAAATTCTATGTTAAGCCTTAAATTTGATACACGCGAGAATAAAAAAATATACTTTGGGGTTTCATTAATAAACCATTTTACAAAAACTTGTGTTCGTTTGCAATCCTTGCATATCCTTCACAAAAAACCTTTCTTACAACGATAAATATTTTTTAAATTGTCAACATTGTTTTTAAACTTTAAAATCATGAACTTGAAAAAGAAAAAATTATAATTATGCATGAATTTTTTATCGACTGGTTATTTTTATCACTCTGTAAGACAGGGTGTCCCAAAAGGTTTCAAATTTTTGCATAACTCGAATGTTCAGGACATAAATAAAACGTTGTTAGCCAAAAAAAACTGTGTCCCTTCATATAAAGGGTGTATGAGTTATAGTAAAGAGCATGGGGACCTCGTAAATGGTAAGAGATACAGAGTTGGTTAAATGGGTGAGAATGATCTATGATTTAAGAGCAACTATTCTGGGAAAAAGTCTTGAAACAAATTGCACTATTGATGAAAAACAAAAGACATCAGGATTTTGATTTTTGCTTATAACTTGCTTATTTAAAATCACACGAAAACATTTTTCGACATTATTGGGACACTTTTTTGGGTAGATTTGAAATTTGTCAATAAATTATACCTATTCTCATTTGTTTTTGTTTTTTTAACCTCAACTTTCTTATTCTAAATACGGCTGCTGTTAAAATCAGTGCTGCGGAGTCGGTAAAAAACAATTATTCGACTCCGACTCCTGATAATTTTAGCAGTTCGACTCCGACAAAATTAAATAGTAAGACATTTTATGGTGTGTGTAATGTAAAAAGAAAAAAGAAATAAAAAGAAATTTGAGTTTCAATTTTGCGGCAAAGGACCACCTCGCAATTTTTTGTTGTACTCGGAGTCCGAGTAGGTACATTTTTTCCGACTCCGACTCCGACTCTACTGACCAGAAATTCCTTCTAAACTCCGACTCCAACTCCACAGCCTTGGTTAAAATAACAAAAACAAATGAAGCTAGGTAGAATTTATTGACAAATTTTAAATCTATGCAAAAAAAAAGGCTTTGGTAATGTCGAAATTATTTTGAGTTTGATTTCAAGTAAGCAAGTTATAAGAAATAATTAAAAACCTGATGTGTTTTTTTTTAATAGCGGAAAAACATAAAAAAATCAGGATTTTTTCATAGAACAGTGGCTCTTAAATCGTAGATTATATTGACCTATTTAACCAACTCTCTATCTCTTACCACTTACGAAATCCCCATGCTGTTCACGTTAACTGGGAAACCTTGTATATAAAGGGACACATAAAGAATATTCTAATCGGTAAAAACGTTTTATTTGGGTCCTAAACATTCGACTTATGCAAAAATTATCGAAGGCATAACTTCTGGGACGCCCAGTACTTTGTGCAGGATTTAGAAACGAAGAAAATAAAGTAAAAAAATTGTCCGAATTCCATCTGATAAATCTAGCGTTCGGAAGTGAAAAATCCATTCCTCCTGTACACGTAATGAAACGAAACACCGTGATTAAAAGTGGCGCGTGGCTTTCAGGCCAACATCAACAACACAAGAAAACAAACACACACTCGAGAATGAACTATATATTCTCCTATAAGTTCATTGTTTACAAATACTTTATACACAACATATGTACAAGTAATTGATTAATTACCTTTTATTATTTATCACAATATTAAAATTAAATATCTAAAATGGCCGCCACTGTCTAAGACTACAGAAAACACGTGATGTTTAACATACTTATTGTCACTGCAATAGTGTTTTATGTATGATGATATTGAGTTGATTTTTGAAGCATGTCCGTACGTTGCAGACAGTAAAGATAACAGGTGCAGGACGTGTTGTTTTGAGCAGCTACGTCATGTAACAGAAGGCAGTTTAATAAATTTGGACCAGCAAGCAAGAAAACAAATGAAGTTTCTGTCTAGACGGGTGTAAAACATCACGTTACCTGTCATATTTGCATGTACGTTATTAAATCATTGTCGTTTATCGTTAAAATAGTGTACAAGGCTTACATGACAACTAAATATGAGTGTTTAATAACATGTTTTTTTTGCAAGTGTGATCAAATAAAAAAACAGAAAGTAATGTTAACATTAAACCACATTTTATACGCATCTCTAAAGGTTAGTTGCAGAGGCTCCGCCAAAATGTAACAGGTGGTAAACTCTCGGTAACTAAGCAACATTAGTGTTGTTCCTACGGAAAGATTTTTGACGACTCAGTTAACTTTTGACGAGGCTTTGTGCAACCGGCCACCAGTCTACTTTAACTAAAGTAAGACCGATTTTTTAACACATAAATTGCCTTTAGTTTAAGCCCTAACTTGACGATATTACAACAAAAAAATATATTTGCAGAAAAACACAGACTTTGGTTGGTTAATTTAAAACCAATTAAAAATCAGAACGGTGAATTATTACAACTTCTTTCAAATCTCTTTAGGCCCTACTATTGCTAAAAATAGTAGCAATAATTTTCGCATGTATTTAAAATTATATGTTAATCCATCTTCTATAAAAGTAGAAAATGGCAATTAAAAAAAAAAAGATTTAATCAATTGGTACAGGTCGAGCACAAACTGCATTATTAGAAATATTTATTAATGACGGTTTAGAGGTTTTTTCACAGCATTTGCACCGATTTTTTGGCAAAAATATTTTTATATACAAGGTGTCTCGATAATTTCGTCTGTTTTTGAAAAAACTACTCTACGAATCTTACACAGGGTAGATCAAAAGCCTGAAAACGCTCCTGTGATAGCGTTTCATGGAAAATGGCTGTGTATAAAACGAATTTGGTGAATTGTTAACTTCATTTTGGTATACTCAATTTTTGTCGGCTAACCATGTGAAAGTAACACGATCATAACTTTTTTAAATAGCCACCTGTATTTTTTTACACTTTAATTAAAGTTTCTCACTCAAATAATCTTATTTAGTTTGACGTATTATTTTTTTTCTTCAAAAATATTAAAAACTATGAGTTAAGACACCAATTTCGTTACTTTAAAACGACAATAAATTAAAACTAAATCGTGCCAGTTGTAAGTTAAATTTAGAATATGCATAAAAGAAACCTTGGAGTTCAACCTGGAATTTTTGCAATCGATGCATTACTTACAGGGTGTCCAAAATTTAATTTTTCTTTAATACAACTTCAGACCACTAAAATTCGTTTTTTTCAAATACAATGCCAAAACTTTTTTTGTCATTTTCTAATGACCGTAAACCGACCCATACCAACCGATATCTAAATGCTGCATCACATCACCACCCGGCCCAAAAACAATCGGTGATCAACACATTAATACATAGGGCTAAAGAGATATGCACACCAGAAAACATCAAAGAAGAACTGAACATGGTCACGAGAGCCCTGCAAGAAAACGGTTACCAGCGTAAACAAATACTTCGTACCATACAAAAACATGCCACGCCAAAAGAAGGAAAAGAAAAGAAAGAATACATCGCTACGACTTACTTGCCCTACATCAGCGGAGTAACTAACAAAATATCAAAGCTTCTACAAAAACATAAAATCAAAACCGTTTTCAACGCTCCTTTGAAGCTCTCGAATAAATTAAGAAGAACGCACGACACAGGACTACACCACGCGGGAATATATAGCATACCTTGCTCCTGTGGAAAAGTATACATAGGACAAACTGGCAGGAGTATACAAACGCGTCTCAAAGAACACGAAGGACAAACAACAAGAAAACAAGTCGATAAATCAGCGGTAGCAGAACACGCCCAGGGTACAGGACACAACATCCTCTTCAGAGAAACAAAACTACTGGCCCGCGCAAACCATTTCTGGCCAAGATTATATCGAGAATCATTGGAAATCATCAAGAACCCAAACAACTACAACAGAGACACAGGCATACAACTCCCAAACATCTGGAAACCAGTCATCACAAAATCACTGAGGCAGAACAAATCCATCAAGCGGAACGCCACGCCTCCACAAGCTGGATATATAAACCCAGCAACATCCCTCACAAATTAGTCGTTTTGAAAAAGACCAAGACACAATGGTCGAAACGTCTACTTCTAAATATAGAAGACGCGGTTCCAAACCCGGAAACCAAGATTGTATTATGGATAACGGCCGCGAAAGCCTCAAGAATAAAAAAGAAAGAAGACGTCAACTTCCGGCAATTCCGAAAGTGTCGCCATCTTGAAAATATTTTCATTAAACAGATCATGGCATATGATCTGTTTGTCATAACCAAAATTTTAGAACAATACCATTTTTCGTTCTTCATTATATTTTTAATGCCCCGTCCCAATTAATCACCCTGTATATAACTACAACAATTATTTAATATAATCACCAGGTAAACAAAATCTATTCATTAAAAAACGATATCACTGCTGACACCGCGGTAAACACAAACAAGTGATTTTTAATTAAACACATAAATATTGACAAAACATCTGCAAACTTCTGTCCCTCATTATTATGCGTTGTAATATTAAACAAAGGTTTTTTTTTAACTAAAAATGTGGATTAAAACCAATAACAACAAAACAAGTTCCATTTAATAATTAGCAATAAAATAAACTTGCTAATAAAACAGTCAAAAACTATTACTTAAGAAAACGAACAATATTCGAATCAATTAATTTTAAAAAAACATGTGCAATATTTTTATGGAAAACAAAAACACAACTTTGCATCGACTCGTGCTGGCAAATGTTAAAATAATGTTTTGAATTCTACCGTATTTAAATTTACGTAATGGGGAGGTAAAGAACCAAAAAAAACAGCTACCAATTAAAAAATAACAATTTCTGCAAAAAAATAAATTTAGTTTGTAATTTATAAAGTGTGTGTTTGGTTAATTACAGCCAACTACGTCAGGTGTTTTGAAACAGCTGAATTCACATATACTGTACCGCGAACACGTCCACAGTCACTGTAAATTGCCCATTAATTAATTGTGCGCCCCACCTCCTACGAAAGAAAAAACAAGAATTGTCTTTTGCGAGCAACCGATACGTACAGTGCTTTTTAATACAAAAAAAGGTATATAGGTAGCTACCTCTGATGTTTCGTTGATAGCAGCAAAAGTAAAAAATTTACACTTTGTTTTCATACTAAAAAATAAAAAACAACAAAACTAGTCACGTATTAGCAACCGTCAACTGTTACAACTTGCATTCATATACAGGGTGTGCCAAAATTACCATCTATTCTGGTGAATTTAAGTCGAATTAAGAAAATGGTATATCTATTATTAATGGTTATTTACGTAACAAGACCGAAAAGTTGTCACTCGTCCAGTAGGGACACTTTACGAGTTTGATACGTACAATATTTTTTCTTGGTCCGCCACTGGCACCAAAATCACTATCGTCACCATCCATAATTAAACAATAACTTAACAAACTACAGGTAAGAATTTGCTTGATGGTATAACGACGCTTGTTCATTTTTAAAAATAAACCTAACAACCCATACATCAACGAAACGAGAAAAAAACTCTTTAATGCACCCATAGCCAACTATGTTACCAATTTAAAAAAGTCAAGTTTGGCTCAAGGTAGCTTAAAAATTAAGTGTGCCATGACTTTTTAGATATTTTCTTGTTATTCTACGTAAAAATATCTACAGGAATCAATTCACATTTTAATTTTAACATAGGTGGCCACTGGCCATGGAATTATTAACATTAAAGAAATCATCTGTTCTTAGCTTTTTTAAAATTATTTTAAAAAGTTGAATGTGTAAATCAAATGTCATGGCATTAAATTTGTCTTGAAATTGGTAATTTAACGGACTATGCAACTCTTATAATAACCATGTTACCCATACAACACATGTAGATTATTGTCACCCTGTATATAGACATCAAATATTTTATTATTTTTTGTTTTTTCAAAAACTTTGTACAAGTTTCTACTGACTTCTAGCGAATGTTCGTAAATCGAGAAGTGTTCGTATATTTTGCATAATAATTAAGTTTCTACTTTTCTTTTAGTTGTTTTTTGAAACAATCTATATGAAATTATTATATATTAATGAAATTTAGTTGATTTTTTAAATTTTGGAAAAGCATTAAATCTGTAAAAGCACAGATATTAAATTACGTCTTACTCTCGGATGAATAACAAAATTTGGATAATGCTATTTTACGTATTTCTCTCTGTTTTAAATGTAACTCATTGCCATCGTCTTAACAAAGAAGTATGTTCAAAGCTTAAATTTGAATTTTAGCTTTACAAATTGAGCTTTATTATCGCGAACGTTTCGCCGACTTTATCAATTTTAATTTATGTTGGAATTTACGTTGCAACGTCTTCTGATGGTCATAAATATTGATAAACACGTACCTTTAGGCATTTGTTTTCATTTGGGGATGTATTTGAAATTTAAAGCTTATTAGTGCGTTTAGTTTTCACTTTTAAGAAAACGGTTTATCATACCAAGTACAGACAACGAATTTAATTATTTATATCTGTTGCAGCTTTAACGGTAATTCATTTTAAATAGAAAAGTATTTATTGTTTATTGTTCTTTGCTTCCAGATATTTAAGGGTTTGCATCGCCTCAATTTAAAAATACTAACTTTGCCCGCATTTCTATAAATTTTAATATACAGGGATGCGCAAAAGTATGGAAACAAACAAATATCTAGAACACTATTAAAAATATTTCAATGAAATTTGGCATTTGACCGTTATCGTATATTCCAGATTCGATAAAAATATTGAGGTTGTGATACGACTTCCGGTTCAACCGGAAACGGACTCAAACTTTGAAATTTTAAATGGAACACCCTGTATATTTTTATATTTTTCGATTCCTCTTTAAATTTACTTCAAAAAATGTTTGAGGTTGTATGGGACTTAAGTCGACCGTTTTCGTTAAAATCACATTTTTATGAAAATTTTGAGCTATACAGCATTGTTAAAAATTTTCAACATTTAAGAACTTTGAAATTGCAAGTAATTTTTTTTTTAAGTTTATGTTGACAATAAGCTTACTAACACTTTGCACAACGTACATTTAAAAAATATTATACAGGGCGTTTTTTACGCTTGTTTAAACTTGTACAACTTTAAACATCGATAACTCATTTTTCTTAAATACAACACCCTGTATATTTTTACACATTCTTATAGAAAATTTAATTCTCCTTCGAAAACATAAAGGCTGTTTTTCACCTAAAATTGATATTTTCCGAGATATCGCGATTTTATTGTTAATTATTAGGGCAACGTAATATTTTCAAGTAGGCTATGAAGGAAGACAGTGTTAATTTAAACAATTGAAAGAAAAAAAAAAGAAGAAACTTATAAATTTATCTTTTCCGTACAAATTTTTGACATTTTTGTTAACGAATTTAACTCCATTAGCTTTCTTTTTTTGGGGACATTTAAAATCTAATGTTTATGCACACCCACTTGGTGATTTAGGCGAACTGAGAAACCGAATAACAAAAGAACTTGGAAGAATCTCGCCAGATGTGGTTTTAAACATTCTTACGGAATTTCGGCATAGGTTAGCCTACTGCCAAGAAGTAAATGGTGGTCATTTCGAGCATCGTATCCATTAAATTTTTGTATTCCCTATTTTGTTAATTTTTATAAATTCGCAATATTTTCTGTTCTGCGTCCTCTTGCCCAAGAAGACCGAGAAGTAACCTTGAGCGCTTCGTATCACACGACTTGGCAAAAATTAATCGGTCCTTATGAGGGCCAAAATATTGTTCATACAATTGAGTTTGATCGTTTACAAAGTCATAATAAAACCAATAGATAAAGTATTAGGTACGCGAAAAAAAAACCGCTGATTAAAAAAAATAATAACTGACCTGCCTTATGTTTAAATTTAAAAAAAGGTTAGGGTTGGGTAGGTTAAACCAAAAGTCGTATTGCAAACACGCAAAAAATAGTTTATAGGATTTAGTATTTGTCATCACACTGGTCCAACAAAAAAATGCATGAATAATTTAAAAAAATCTTAATTCAAAAGTAATAATGGTAAAATTCGTTAACAAAAATGTCAAAAATTTGTACGGAAAAGATAAATTTATATTTTTCTTGTTTTTTTTTCTTTCAATTGTTTAAATTAACACTGTCTTCCTTCATAGCCTACTTGAAAATATTACGTTGCCCTAATAATTAACAATAAAATCGCGATATCTCGGAAAATATCAATTTTAGGTGAAAAACAGCCTTTATGTTTTCGAAAGGGAAATCAATTTTCTATAAGAATGTGTAAAAATATACAGGGTGTTGTATTTAAGAAAAATGAGTTATAGATGTTTAAAGTTGTACAAGTTTGAACAAGCGTAAAAAACGCCCTGTATAATATTTTTTAAATGTACGTTGTGCAAAGTGTTAGTAAGCTTATTGTCAACATAAACTTAAAAAAAAAATTACTTGCAATTTCAAAGTTCTTAAATGTTGAAAATTTTTAACAATGCTGTATAGCTCAAAATTTTCATAAAAATGTGATTTTAACGAAAACGGTCGACTTAAGTCCCATACAACCTCAAACATTTTTTGAAGTAAATTTAAAGAGGAATCGAAAAATATAAAAATATACAGGGTGTTCCATTTAAAATTTCAAAGTTTGAGTCCGTTTCCGGTTGAACCGGAAGTCGTATCGCAACCTCAATATTTTTATCGAATCCGGAATATACGATAACGGTCAAATACCAAATTTCATTGAAATATTTTTAATAGTGTTCTAGATATTTGTTTGTTTCCATACTTTTGCGCATCCCTGTATGTAAATTCATTAAGCAAATAATTTTTTTAAGAATATACTAAACTAAACTAATATTTGTGTTTTTGGGCCATAAATGGACACCATTTTCATAATTGAGCGTTTAGTTTTTAAAGTGTAGCATAAGTCAGTTTTATGTTATTTTGAGACATATTAAATGTTTTGCATTTTAATGTGCATAAAAATATTTGTGATAACTATACAGAAATGTTACATAGATGTGTTATCTTGATTACTTAATTTTATTCGGTAGGAAACATAGTTTCGCACAGACGTTAACGAATCGCCATTTTTTTTCAGTGTAAAGTGACTCGAGTCACTTTCAAAATTAATGATTTTTGAAAACTACAAAAATGTTGATTTTGTCCGATGTGTTTTACTGAAGTGATGTTTGATAAGTCAGTAATTAAAGAAAATTGAGGAGTAATAGTTATTTACGTAACAAGACCGGACAGTGGTACTTTACTGGACGAGTAGGCAGTTTTAGGATCGAGTCTTATGGTGCCTGTCCACGTGAGAGTAAACTACTCTCGATAGCAGCGTCGCCAAGGATACAGCCCCTGAGAGTAACTCGCGATTGGCTGTATCCTTGGCGACGCTGCTATCGAGAGTAGTTTACTCTCACGTGGACAGGCACCATTAGGCGAGTCCTGAAAGTATACGAGTCCAGTAAAGTAGTAGTTCTCTAGATAAGCGAGATCCCCATGCATTTACTCGAATTTAGGAAACCCTGTATAGCACGTTTCAGCATTAATGTTCGAGGAACTGTATTGAATAAATATTTTCAAGTTTCAAATTCATATTTCGGATTTAATTTCTGCCTGCTTCAAAGCTCATTTTGAGTAAATCTCTGATTTTTGCAAATCAAGTGGGTGTAAAGTCAAGAGAAAACTAATTCTTGCTTTTTTGAAAAAAATACGACAATCATTTATTAGGGAAAGTTCTTCAGAATAGAGGAACATAACCTTTTTAAAAAATTTCAGAGGATATTTTAATTTTACAGAAAAATTAATATTGTTTTTGTAATGTGTCGTTTTCATCTTTTTCTATAATGAATATTTGCAACTTTTATCTATTAAATAGGGTTCTAGATCAGGTACCCCCTGGACAATAATACCCCTCGTGTTAAAAAAACCCAAACAATTAACCCCCCATCAGAGCCGGATTTACATACAGGCAAAACTAGGCAACTGCCTAGGGCGTCGAACAACATGGGGCGTTTTTTCTTCCACAAATCATAAAAATTAGAGACGGCGCTCACACGTCGTGTACAGGAAACTTGTAAACTATACAAGCATGTACACGACTTCGGCTGCATTCAAGAATTCGTTCCCGATGAGGAATAGACCGGCAATATTGACAACAGACGCATGTAAAAGCACAGTTGCAAGCGAAATACACCTTTAGGCCTCACACACACAGAGCGTTTTCTGTCGCGCGACTCGAGTCGCGCGTTTGTTGGAGTACTAGCAATTATTGCATGTAGGTACGCGTACACACATAGTCGCGCGACTTTGGTCGTCGTATGTGTGTACGCGTACATGCAATTGCTAGTACTTCACAAACGCGCGACTCGAGTCGCGCGACAGAAAACGCTCTGTGTGTACTAGGCCTAAGAATGTCAGGTCACAAAAGAAATTGCGGATTTCAGATTTCAGTGTAGAAAAATAGCACAAGAAAAGAAAAATAAATTACGGGACATAATCGCAAAAAGCGGTAATTTGGACGGTTTTGTAATAAAACAAACAGAATCGCAACAAAACATCCTCATGAAAAATCAATCGATGAAATAGAAATTACTACAGTTGTATGCTTACCACAGACATTAAATAATACTTTATTTTTGAAATTTACTAATTTTTTTATGGGGGCCAGTGGCGTATCATCCTATGACGCAGTTGGTATGCCTGCACCACTATTGGGAACCCATTAGGATTTATTTCCCAAAATTTAGGTGTTTTTTTTTTAAAGTTTAGATCGCAATTTTTTTTTTCATAAATATATATTTTATGGCCCCATATACAGACTTGCACCAGGATCCACGCTGATGACGATACGCCATTGACTGGGGCGTAGTCATATTTTCTGCCTAGGGGTGTCAACGAAGCAAATCCGGCTCTGCCCCCCATGCAATTTTCAATTTCAATTCGGCAATAGTTTTGACACGCACGGTGTTATTGTCAAGACTAGCATAATTAACAAATGTTGATTACTTATTTAAATACAAATATTTTACCATAATGTTTGCAAGTCTACTAATTTTAATCCTAATCCTGTGATCTTAACGTAATTCTAAATCGCTGCATGATGGCCATAACAATAAAAATTGTACGTTCAAAGATAACACCACAAAAAGATTAAATTGTTATTATGCTTTAATTTTTTTTTTGCCCTTAAACATTTTACATTGCGACAATAATTATAGTCTACCGATATTTCATGTTGGTCGTTAGGGTTTTTATTTGCACGGAAAGTTAATGGTCAGGGGGATTTTTACACGGGGGATTATTTGTTCGGGAGTTAATTGTATGGGGGGTATTTGTCCTGTTACCACCTGATAGGTATTTATATTTATTAATTTTGAATTATTAATAATCATTTTTGAATTAAATTTCATTACAAAACAAAAATAAATGTTACATGAAAAGTTTCTTGTTTCTTGTCTGTCAAGGTGCATTTGATTTGCAAATAGCAGAAATATGCTTAACACGAGTTGTAAGTGAAGCCAATTAAACGTCAATTATGTTCAAAAAACTGTAGCCTAAAGCAGTGGTCTCAAACTGGCGGCCCGCGGGCCGCATCCGGCCCCAAAAGCAATTTTACACGGCCCGCGAATACAGTTCAGTTATGTTTTTTTTTTTGTAAATATGGTGCTTATAGATTTAGAGACATAAAGATGTATGACTGAGCTTATGTGTGCGACTGCTATTGAAGGAAAAAGAGAGATTGAATAGGTTGGGGCCTTGTTTTTGTCACTGTATGCTTGTATGCCAGGCCACGTGACTGGGGTAATTTGGGAGAACTTTCCACGTCCGTACAATCAGTAAATTAAGTTGTAGTAAGAAATACCGAAGTTTATAATTATTTACATACAAAGAGGGATGGAATAACGTTTTAAATCGTTACGTTATTGTATAACGTTATTTATTATTTGTTTTCGTTACATAACGTTATAAATAACGTTAAAAAAATGAATTGTTATGTTATATAACGTTATATAACGTTACATAAATTATGATTTACAGGGTGTTTCTTAAATAATGCGAAAACATTTGGGAGGTGATTCCTTATCGAAAATAAAGTGAGGTCTTTTATATAACAATTTTTTCTTAGACGTCTGCTTTCGGAGTTACACCCCCCTAAAGGGAATCGGTAAAATTAGGTTTTTATTTTATTTCTCAAACTTAGATAAATGTAGGAGAATGATATTTGGTAGATGTTTTGTACTTATTAAAAAAGGGTTTCCCATAGTAATATTTTCAATCATCTTCCACCTTCATAGGGGGCTGATAAGTGCGACCCCTGTTGGTTTTTTAATCAGAACTTTTTGGTGAGTTGAAATTTTGCAATTTAAATTTTTTTTTGTTAGTTTGATTTATTTAGAACCTTTTTTATTCTTTAGTTGTTCTCGTAAATCCTACAATGTTGAGTAAAAAATTAAATGAGTGAATTTGATGTTTATGTTCATATTGGGTAGAATTGTCGGGCGTTTTAGAGTTCTCGCCGCGTCAACGTCAAAATGAATTACACCCGTCACTTCTATCCAATATGAACATAAACAGACCATGGTAACCACCAAAATGAATTGTTTTATATTGGAATATTATGATGGTTCATGTTCATTCATATAATTTTTACTCAAAAACTGTAGGTTTAACGAGAACAGTTATAGAATAAAAGAAACTTCTAAATAAATCAAGTTTTCAAAAAAAAAAAAAATTGCAAAATCAACTCACCAAAAAGTTCTGATTAAAAAACCAACAGGGGTCGCACTTATCAGCCCCCTATAAAGGTGGAAGATGATTGAAAATATTACTATGGGAAACCTTTTAATAAGCATAAAACTTCTACCGAATATCATTCTCCCACATTTATACAAATTTGAGAAATAAAATAAAAACGCAATTTTACCGATCCCCTTTAGGAGGGTGTAACTCCGAAAGGAAACCCTAAAGGAAAAAAAAAATATATGTAAGACTCCTCTTAATTTTCGATAAGGAATCACCTCCCGATTTTTTTCGCACTATTTAAGAAACGTGCTGTATAAAAATAATTTTTATTTGTA
The DNA here is from genome assembly GCA_947652605.1 of Elmis aenea. Lineage (NCBI taxonomy): Eukaryota > Metazoa > Arthropoda > Insecta > Coleoptera > Elmidae > Elmis > Elmis aenea. Next base: position 51,374,265 of record OX393578.1, read on the forward strand.
ACTCTGAAATTATTTTTGGGATCTGTAAATGTAAATTTAAAAAATAGTACAAAATTTTAATTTCTGAAAATAAAAAGATCGCCATATAAAAATGTAATTTATAGGGAATAACGATACAAAATAACTTTTAACGAAACGTTATCGGTTATTATAACGTTATAAAAATATCGTTACGTTATTGTAGAAAAAATTATAATTGAATCGTTATTATAACGTTATCGGGTATCGTTATGTTACGTTTTCCATCCCTGCATACAAACATATGTATCTTTTCTGTATGTGTCGAAGAAAAATTTTGTAAATAAAGAAGGACAATAGCTTGTATATTCACTATCATTTTGTTAAAAAAAAAATCCGGCCCGTCGGCTCGTTTAGATCGTGCATTTGGCCCGCATGCAATTTGAGTTTGAGACCACTGGCCTAAAGTATCTTTGTTGTAATAATTTTGGGACGCACTGCATTGTCTCATTTTTGCCCAGTTTTAAAGAAGTGACCTTTAATTCCCCTATCCCAGGCAGTGCTTTAATAAAAATTTTGAAAAAATAAATGTCAAATTAAATCTTAAAGGTGTTATAAATGATACATACAGCTAACTACTGGTGATGGTGACGTCCTACGAATTTTGGAAAGCCCTGTACATGTGTTTACGATCATCTCTTTGTCATAGCCTACCCTGTAGTACTGTTTAATAATGCAGCTGTGCTCCGAGCTGGTCTACACCAATGAAATAATTTAGGATCCTTCTTTTTCGATGAATTTACTGTCCCTTAAAATACTGGCACCGGTTTAATAGAATTCTTAAACAAACTTGTAAATAACTTAGAAGATTTGGCGGCCATGACTAAATACAAACAAGTCAATGAGTCTTTTAAAAAGTCTACATTCAGTTCATAAAACTTTTACATAACACTGTACACTAGCACACTTTGGCTGTAAGATTATCTCCAAAGAAAATGTTTGCATACGATACGCAACGTTTATGTATCGCAATTTCATGAGCCACTGACGCACAAAGACGAAATCGTCTTAAAAAAGTTGATCGCGTTAAAACACAGTCGACATAAAATTAAGAAGAAAAACGCTCGCGTCCGTTCAGGTCTCGAAAGATAAAAAATAAATCACCGTTGTTTCACACTCGCTTTCACTTTACGTTGCTCGTAAATCGTCACCAATGAGCACTAAAATTCAGTTTCGAGTTAACTAAACGTCTTATAAGTCAACCTCATCAACACTAAACTGGCTGTCGTGATGAACTGGAGGGATTTCGTTGGCTGCACGACACTATCACCTGAAAACAAAAAACTTGTTATCAGATCATCACAAAAAAGCATGCAAGACAAGTGAAATAAAAAAAAACAAAAACTTTGCATTTATCTCTAAAAAGAATGTATAGCACATGCACAGGCTGCTTTTACATCAAGGTTATTGGTTGCTTATTAGAAATAAATTCCATACGACTGATCATAAACATTTTCCCACCTAGCAACGACTTTAACCCATGTGCCTAAGGGGTCGTTAACGACCTCGCATGTATTTCAACCTACTGTAACAAATCTGAGCTTGTAAACTAACTTCTGTTTTTGTTTTTACTAGCCCAATTCACTATGTACATTGTGCTAGGAGATGCGCAAGAACGATGCTTGTTAGTGGAGCTGGAGAGATTTCTTGCCAAGCAACAACAAATTTCTTTTTTCATATTCCATATTTATCTTAGGTTATTGCTTGCTATTGGCAAAGTTTATGGTTACTAGCAAGATCTCTAATATTTTTCATTCAGGAGTTGTATTTGTAACTATGCTAAATGTCAAAATGTCAAATAAGCATAATTGCTAACAATAATTATCGTTAACTTGAAGTGTAGAATTTTGTGGCTGCTAGCAGTGACAAGGTATTAATAAAATGTCTCTGGTAGGTTTAGATTTCCACTTTAACTTCTTAAATAATAATAAATCACTATTAAAAGCAAAAATATTACTGTTTGTCCAATATAAATTGGCGCATAAAAAGAAGTTTAGAAAAAAAAATTATTCAATACATTATTTGAATAAGGCGGTTCCAATAAAATACATTAAACTTATGTCATACTGACCGTAAGAGTCGTCCAGTTGCATATTGTCCCTAATCAGATATGCTAGCTCACAAGTTATCCTTGCAACAAAATACATTTACGCGGATGACTTTTTTTAAATTTTATGTTGTAAAAAAATTTTAAAATTATTTTATAAACTTTTATTTTTGTTGTTGTTTTATGTTGTATGAGTATTGTAAACTTTGATAATTATCTAATATTAATGTTCAAAAATTTTCTTTTCAATTTTTTATTTAAATTGCTTAATAAATACATGTTTTGATTCAAAAATATTGGTTTTAAAATTTAATAAATAACCTCCTTAGCAAAAACTATACTTTAAATTAGAAAAAGAAATTGTTTGGCACGCGGTCAAATTTTCATCCGCAATGTGGCCCGACAATCAAAAGATTTGCCCACCCCTGAGCTAGAGTATAGGTTTAAATTTGGCAAAGGTGCTAAACAACAAAATTATAAGTGTCTTGTTTTTTCTTTCAATTTTCAAATTACCGCTGTCTACCTTCATAGCCTACTTGAAAATATTACTTTGCCCTAATAATTAACAATAAAATCACGATATCTCGGAAAATATCAATTTTAGGTGAAAAACCGCCTTAATGTTTTCGAAAGAGAATTAAATTTTCTATAAGACGGTGTAAAAAAATATAGGGTGTTGTATTTAAAAAAAATGAGTTATCGATGTTTAAAGTTTCACAAGTTTGACCAAGCGTAAAAAACGCCCTGTATAATATTTTAAAAATGTAGGTGGTGCAAAGTGTTACATAATCTATTGTCAATCTTATCTCCAAGCGAATTTCTTCAGACTTGTCAAAGTTTTCAAATGTTGAAAATTTTTGAAAATACTGTATTTTCATGAAAATGCAATTTTCACGAGAACGGTTGACTTTAGACCCATATAACCTTTGACATTTTTTGAAGTAAATTTAAAGAGGAATCCAAAAGTGTAAAAATATACAGGGTGTTTCATAAGAAAAAGTATAACTTTGATATGGCACTCTTTTTTGGAGCACCCTGTATATTTGAAAATATTTTTAAAATGTAGCCCTTATTGACTTACATAATCTAACAGCGACATAAATTGGATAATATAAACCGTTTCGCCATAAAACTCCGACGCGTCCGTCGTGACTCACCCTGTATATCATGAGACGCTGGTTTTATAAGGTTTTCTAATTTTTTTAATTGATGTTGAGACCCAAATATGTGTAATAATTTTTCTAATTAAAAACAGTTTCCTATATAAAATACAATGCACTGTATAAATACATCGACACAATACAAAATTCGTTCCTTTCACTTTGGCGGCCAAACGACAAAATAACAAACCTTTAAAAACCGCCGAATCATTCTATTTTCAGAAATTAACACTTATTTTTTTGATAATGGCATTGTGCGTTCGAACGGGTTGACATTTTTGCACAACATTCTTCGACAATAGACTTCCTTCCTTGTTCCATACATCAATGTTTCCGGGCGGAAGAACGCCGCAACCGCGTTTTTGAGTATCGGTACTAATATCTATGCATATAAACGAAAATAAGTAATTAATAAGCCCTCAATGCGGATATTGAAACTTCCTCCGTTCATGCATGAACTAATTGTAAGCACAAACCTAATTAATATTCCGCACACATAGGAATAACATGATATGGAATAACTTTGATGGAACGTTAAATATTATCAAAACTTATGGATAAACAACGCATTAGGCAAATAAAACAAATAAAATGTGATGTTAATTAGAAATAATAATGTATTATTTTGAAAATAAAACATCAAAACTGATTTTTTCTTCATATACCGGGTGTCACACGTTCATGGTACACCCCCTTTTTTTTCTTTAGTTTTGATTTTAAATAATTGAGATTTTAGACATATAATATGTGCAAAAAAACGGGCTTTTTGAGCCGTAGCACATATTTGTTTCACTTCCGGTTTCGCCGGAAATGACCCCAACTTTGTTATTTTAAATGAAAAACCCTATATATTTTTACATTTTTGGAAAGAGGAAGTGATTTTTGATACAACTGCACTATTTTCGTCAATTTTTATAACCTCATTTTTTTTTTAAAACAAAATTTAGTTTTTTATTAAGGGTGCCGTGACCTGCACGAATTGATTTTTATTTTGTCAACAATCGTCCAAAAAACGTTTTTGTAAATTTTAAATGACATTTTGGTTGCTTTAATCGGCTTTGAAGGTTGAGGAATCGGTTTTTTGACAAAAAGTCAATTTTTTTAAATGGAACTATGCTGGTACTAGCGGTTATTTAAATGGATCATCTTCTAACGAATCCATCGATACCAGTAACTTGTATTTTTATTAAAAATCTACTTCAAAAATTTCAAATTATTGTGAAAATTTATTAAGAGATCCTCTTAATCGCAGTAATTTAATTATGTAAAAATGATAACCAAAATTTTTAGACTCTCTAATTAAATGACTATAGTAGTTAAACATAAAATAACGGTCATTTGTTTTGTTGTAGTTATGCACAGTGTACTGCGATTAAGAGGATCTCTTAATAAATTTTCACAATAATTTTAAATTTTTGAAGTAGATTTTTAATAAAAATACAAGTTATTGGTATCGATGGTTTCGTTAGAAGATAATCCATTTAAATAACCGCTAGTACCAGCATAGTTCCATTTAAAAAAATTGACTTTTTGTCAAAAAACCGATTCCTCAACCTTCAAAGCCGATTAAAGTAACCTAAATGTCATTTAAAATTTACAAAAACGTTTTTTGGACAATTGTTGACATAATAAAAATCAATTTGTGCAGGTCACAGCACCCTTAATGAAAAACTAAATTTTGTTTAAAAAAAATTGAGGTTATAAAAATTTACGAAAATAGTGCAGTTGTATCAAAAATCACTTCCTCTTTCCAAAAATGTAAAAATGTACAGGGTGTTTCATTTAAAATAACAAAGTTGGGGTCATTTTCGGCGAAACCGGAAGTGAAACAAATATGTGCAACTGCTCAAAAAGCCCGTTTTTTGCACATATATGTACAAAGTTTCATTCATTTAAAATCAAAACTAAAGAAAAAAAAGGGGGTGTACCATGAACGTGTGACACCCGGTATAGCCGAACGCCGACTGTTTAACGGTGATATAGGTTAACCCAAAAAATTTGTGCGTAAAATATAACAGGACCGTGGGGCAGAAGTTTTACTCTAAAGAGTTGTCGCATATGTCGTCAAAACACCAAACTGTATCAAATAGTTTAAGTTAATGTTTCTAAGGCCCTAAATTTATTGTTATTACGGTACTTCTACGAAGGATTTATAACAGCCATTAGGCGTTCCAAGCATTATACATATTCAAATATTTGGCTGAAACATTGATAATCTTGATCGACTGATAACTCCAGCAAAACTGACAAGTCAATGCGGACGAACATGCTTATCCGATAGTTAAAAAGTTGAAATAAATACCTATGTCCAATTCTCAATGGTTCAGAAGATACAGCTGTTTGCATGTTTACTTTAAAAAGCCTCACAAAAGGTTGATTATTGCATTTATTGATTATTTAAATTATAAAACACACGAATAATTAGCATTAGTTCAAAGTTGATGTTCAAAAAATCGCACCACCAACTTTAGTGCACTCTCGAGTTTATCTGACAATAGGACTAAGTGTAGCTCCTCTGAGGTCGTCTCGTTTTTTTTTTTTATGATAGTAGCACTATTCATAATGCGAGCGACCAATTCGAGGTCCATGTCCTGGGCCCCCCCACATTTGAAATGTAACTTTTTTTTAAATGTAGAAGATTGTGCTAGCCTTGTGCTGGCGTGCTTTGTTAAAATTTTTGATTGTGCTGGTTCCGTTAGGCTACGATTTTGGTTTAAAATCTGAGGGGCTCTAGACATGATTAGATTTGCTTTTGTATACATTGAACCATTGTTGTTATCTCTGAAAAGGGTGACTTCTAAACAATTTATTGAATAATCGGTTTCTGTCTCACAGGTAAATTAAATTTTTGGATGGTAACTGTTGAATAAGTTTAAAATGTTATTGACTTTGGATTTTGGAACGCCTAAAATTATATCGTTTACATATTTCTTTAAAAAAAGTTATGTTATACTCTTGATTTTCAATTTTCATGGACACTTCAGACAAACGCAATAAAAGTGGTTTACAGTTATTAATATTGGCATTTGTTGTCATTTCCAAGGCTTACTATTTAAAAATGTTGCAATTTCTCTTAACTTTATCAAAAATTCTTAATAACTCGAAAATTGTTGCAGATAGGTATAGGAAACGCTAACACAGATTGATGCAGAATATAATTTTGCATTAGAAAATGAAAAAACAGTTTGGGCATTGTATTTGAAAAAAACGAGTTTTAGTGGTCTGAAGTTGTATTAAAAGAAAATTAAGTTTTGGACACCCTGTAAGTAATGCATCGATTGTAAGAATTCCAGGATGTACTCCAGGGTTTCTTCTAGGCTTGGTCTAAATTTAAGCGTTTTTTCTTCAAAAATGGCGGGGTTAGATAATATCAAGCATCACGATGAAAATCTAAGAATTTTCAAAAAAGTCCAAAAATTTTAAAAATGACTGCACTTACGTATAGGGAATGTTAATAAAAGTCCCTCTAAAATAACGTTTTAAATCCAAATACGCATTAAAAAATATACCGTTGTATTTGAAATAAGAAAGTAGACGTCAACTTCCGGTATTTTCGGAAGTGTCGCCATCTTGAAAATATTTTCAATAAACAGACCAGATGCCATTATGGTCATGACCAAAATTTCAGATCCATACCCTTTTTCATTCTTCATATATTTTTAAGTACCGGTTTCAATCAATCACACTGTATAGTGTATATTGTAACATAGTCAAAGAACATTGTTTAATACTTACAAGTTACAAGTATAGTTAAAATTTAAAATTGTACATCTGTGATGAAAAATCAGCAAAAAGTCCTTATAATAAAATTTTATAAAACACGTGCTTGTACTTTACAGTATTATTTAATTGATGAGTGGGATATGTAGCTTTATTTTGATTTATGTCATTAATAATTTTAATTGAAACTGTTATAATTTTTTTTATATGCCATAGGCACATTTAAAATACATAAAATGGTTTTACATAGACGAAAATTATAGGACAAACATTGTTACAACACAGCACTTTAAAATATTTCTTACAAATGCCTCCGCTATTATTGCAGAAATAATATTAGATGATTTATTAAAAACAATAATGCCAAAAATATCTGATAACATCCCTTTTTTAAAGAAATATGTAGACGATATGATTTTAGGCGTTCCAATATCCAAAGTCAATAACATTTTAAACTTATTCAACAGTTACCATCCAAAAATTACTTTACCTGTGAGACAGAAACAGATTATTCAATAAATTGTTTATAAGTCGCCCTTTTCAGAGATAACAATAATGGTTCAATGTATACAAAAGCTAATCTAAGCATGTCTAGAGCCTCTCAGTTTTTAACCAAAATCGTAGCGTAACGAAACAGCACAATCAAAAATTTTAACAGCACACGCCAGCACAAGGCTAGCACAACACATATGTCTAAAAAAAATGTTTAAATTACTTGGTGGGGGGGCTATCATGTCTACAGCCCCTCCAATTTAAAATCAAAATTGTAGTGTAATGGAACGAGCACAATCAAAAATTTTAACAAAGCACGCCAGCACAAGGCTAGCACAACATATCTGTCTAAAAAAAATGTTTAAATTACGTGGTGGGGGGGCTATCATGTCCACAGCCCCCCCAAATTAAAATTGAATTTGTGGCTTAACGAAACCAGCACAATCAAAAATTTTAACAAAGCACGCCAGCACAAGGCTAGCACAACCTTCTACATTTAAAAAAAAGTTACATTTCAAATGTGGGGGGGCCCAGGACATGGACCTACCAATTCGTCTCCTGTGTTACCTTTTTTTTAGATGTCGCTTTTTTTCCATCCCCACAGACAAAAACCTGATGGGGTAAGGTCTGGAGACCTTGGTGGCCAATTAACGTGACTTCGATCCATCTTTCTGGTAATGTTAGAATTAGATAGTGTGTCGCTTGACGGCTCTATTCTTGTGTGTTAATACATGTTACATTTTTTATCGATTATTAATTTTTTGTTTTTTATTTTTCGAGATAAGTCATCCTTAAATATTTAAAATTTCTTACAGCCTAGCATGCTCAATATTTTGTGTCTGTTTATGTTTCAAATTGCATCGCAGAGGATGCGGTAAACTAAAGAGAAGTTTTGGATTTTAAGGTTTTTCAACTGATTGAACAACATCAAAGGACTCTGTGTATGTTTTACAAGCACAGCCTGGAGGATTCGCTTTCGCGCAAATAAAAACTGTGTTACCTACTTATGCACTTGTACACTCTTCGGGGAATTTTCTAGTTTACTTTACTGTGAAAATAGAGTTTTAAGATAAAAAAACATGGATAGACATTGAGCAATAGTAAAAGTTTATTACGCCAATTCCGTGAACGGGAAATGTTACAATTATAGTTTATGAATAAAATGCATGTTTTGTTTTTCGCGTCCGGGCCAGTTTAAATTTTAGTAAAGAAATACCAAAATGCGATTTGTATTTGTCTATTAACAAAAGAAAAACGTCCAAATGCGCACTTAAAAGTAATAGTGCAATAAAAAATGTTTCAGTATGTTCAACATTGGCTAATTCACTATTAATCCAAACAGCACTAATATGCCCCTCTAAAACTGACACAATAAAAAGTAAAATGAAATTACAGATAGTTTCAAATTTAAAAATGGCATGCTTTATGCAATAGGTTTTTGGCATATAATGAATAAAGCAATTGCTGTATTCAACTTTGAAAATATTATATAGGTACTGAAAATATAAATTATCTATCACACAATTTAATAAATCGTGGATTGGACAGCTTAAAATTTTTGCACCAAAACGGGCGATTTGTGTATTCTAAAGTTGGAGCCGTATAAAAAGTTGAAACATTCAAATATGGAATGTTCAAATCTGGAAAATGCACCGGTAGAATCATCCAAATCTTGAATAGTTCAACTCTGGAATCACTCAACGCGGGAATCATGCAACGATGGAACCATGCAACACGGGAATCGTGCATCGCTGGAAAGCTCAAATCTGGAATCCAGAAATTAAGAATCTTTGCTGCCCTCTATATTACAACAGCCTAACCAGGGAGGGTCACGCTACGTTGTCGCTAGAATTTGATTAAGGCATAAGGATAATTGCATCAAGGACATCAAAACTAAATGTTTTGCAGAGTCATACGTGCCACTGGCCATTTCCTTCGGAAAAATAGGGGAAAAACTGATAAATTGGTATAAAAAGGTCATTTTTGCGATGGCGTTGGCCATGAAACCGTCAGAGACAGAATCTAAATTTTTCTATTTACCAATGCGTGCATCCTTTGCAAGTAAAATGGTGCAAAGTTTTAAAAAAAATCTTAAACGGTTTCGGAGAAAAACGCTAAAAACTAGCCCTTCGTAAAAAAGGTTTTCCCTATGTTAAACGCCTATGCAAGTCGCATAGATATAGTTATACAGATATACCACAACTTCTCAAATCATAGCGGTTATGCAGGGGTTTCGTTTTTGACGTTTTTCTCCGGAACCATTTAAGATTTTCTTAAAAACTTTGCACCATTTTACTTGCAAAGGATGCGCTCATTGGTAAATAGAAAAATGTTGATTTTGTCTCTGACGGTTTCATGGCCAACGCGATCGCAAAAATGACCTTTTTATACCAATTTATCAGTTTTGCCCCTATTTTTCCGAAGGAAATGGCCAGTGGCACGCATAACTCTGCATAACATTTAGTTCTGATGTCGATGCAATAAACACAGCCTTAATCAAAGTCTAGCGACAACGTATCGTGACCCTCCCTTGTAAGTATAATATAATTACAGCACACTTCGTTTTATATTTTGTCTCAAGAGCTACAAATTGGAGCAAAGTTGTGTAATTATATCAACAGGATGTTTTTATCTTCCACTGTACAATAGTTAAGACAAAATATAAAACGAAGTGTTCTGTAATTATATTATACTTTGGCTGTTGCAATATAGAGGGCAGAAAAAATTCTAATTTCTGGGTTCCAGATTTGAGCTTTCCAGCGTTGAACGATTCCCGTGTTGCGTGGTTCCATCGTTGCATGATTCCCGCGTTGAGTGATTTCAGCGTTGAACGATTCAAGGTTTGAATAATTCTATCGGTGCATTTTCCAGACTTGAACATTCCATATTTGAATGTTCCAGATATTATTGGCTTACCTATGGATCTTTCTCAAAATTTAACCACTAAGTGAATTAACTTTAAAATTTTATTTAACTTTTATCCATAAACAACTTAATTTATTATATATTTAAATTGCGATTATTTAAAAGTTGTGTCGCGGGACGTAGTCTTTCATGTTGTACTGCCATTTTTAATGTCATAAACGTTAAACGTTGCTAAATACCTTAGGACCGCTTGCACATAACATAGATGTAAAAAAGGAAGGTTTTAAATAATATATGTATTTAATATATTAAACTGAGCCCCTCGGCGTTTAATTAAGGAAATGTGACAGTACTTTAGCTCCGACATTTTACAAGCGTCGTTTAGTTAGCGCTAACGGTATTATGTTTTTTGCTCTATGCAGTTAGCAACAAAATGCATATTATATTCTGGAACGGAAACTATCTGTCATATTCACGCTTCTCACTAAGTTTCTAACAACTCAAAATGAATGTATTTTGTAATATATCCACACGCGTTCCTTTGTGCAACAATAATGTGAAAGGAATTTACTCCATAACTCAACAAAGTTTGCACCTAAACAACGAAACTTTGATTCAACTGCGGATTGTAAATAATAAAATTCGGAAACATCTTCCTGTTTTAGACAAAACTGTATGAAATATGTGGCCAAAAATACTAAAAGCTTCTGAACCGAGAAAATTTCAATTTATACACAAAAAAAAACAATTACATAGATACCCTTGGTACATATTCAAACTTAATGCAAATTCGTAACGTATTTGATAGTTGTTAACTTGCATAATGCCTCGTTTTTATCGCATAACGTATGCAGCATTAAATAACAATTACTCTTTCTTTGCTGGCGTTGTCTTAGTAAAAAACAATGTCCGCGCGTGTTTCTGTTCTGGTTCGTATTTTTATTAAATTTCAGTGTAAAGAAGGTGTGACAGGACCTGAAATTCATCAGATGTTTCAAGCAAAGTGTGGAGTATGCCTGTCACGGTTTTCAGCATTCGAAAGGTGCAATGTTAGCAGTTGTGCTGCCAAACGAAGGGTATTAAACTACTAAAAATATATAGTGTTAGCAGAATGTATCGACTAGATTCTTATTATAATAATAATAATAAGAAATCTTTATTTAGCTTTTAGCTAATTTTACATTATCTTAATGCTGCTTATATTTATTTGTACATATTTTCTTAACTATTAAATCTTAACATTATTTTTCACATATTCGAAACATAGTTTTTTAAAATTTGATATGGAAGTTGTTTGTTTAATTTCCACAGGTAATTCATTAAAAATCTTGAGCTCTTTGTAGTACAAGGCGTTCTGTGTATTTGTTTTCGTTAGTTTTGGTAGTCTAAAGTCGTCTTTGTTCCTGGTCTGGTATTCGTGAATGTTACAGTTTTGTATTAAATTTTTAGTCATGTAACGTGGTAAAAAATTATTTATTGCCTTGTATATTAAAAAAAGGCAATTAAAAGTAATTTGTTGACGTATACTTAACCACTTTAAGGTATTAAGCATTTCGCTTATTTTAGTGTATCTCGAGCATTTTAAAATAACACGCATTCCTCTGTTCTGTTGTTTCTGCAATTCGTTGCATAAGAACAAAATACTCGCACAGTAATCGAAGTGTGGAGCAATTAGTGACCTATATACTGTAATTTTTGCTGAGAGGCTTAGCTTGTTTGTCAACCTACCTAGAAAACTAATTTTTTTCGCAACTTTTTTCACAATGTAATCCACATTGCTGTTAAACTTGAGTTTATTGTCTATCATAACGCCAAGATATTTAATTTGCGAAACACATTCAAGTTCTTCATTATCTATTTTAACTTTAATGCTTACATCATTTGGTATTGGCCTGTTTCCTATTATCATAAATTTGGTTTTGTCTGTATTTAATTTTAATTTGTTAACTTTTAACCATTCTGATACAACGTGTAGGTTATTATTTATCCTATTAATAGCCGACTCTAGGTTGCTATCAGAAGCTGTGATTAATGTGTCATCTGCAAAGAGATTTACACTACAGTTTTTTATATTGTGTTCCAAATCATTTAAGTACAGCACAAAAAGTAAAGGACCCAAAACTGAACCTTGTGGTACACCTAGTGTGCTGATAATTTTTTCTGATTCTATATTGTTAAATTTAGTTTTTTGATAGCGAGTTGTTAGATAACTTTCAAACCACCTGTTTTCGATTCCTCGTATGCCATATTGTTCCAGTTTTTTAATCAGCCTATTTCTATCTATGGTTTCAAATGCTCTTTTAAAGTCTAAAAATACCCCCACAATGTATTTGTTATTTTCAATTTGTTGCTTCCAATCAGCTAGCACAAGATTTAATGATAATGTTTCACATGAATGTTTGGCTCTGAAGCCGGATTGAGCGTCTGATAGTATATTGTTGTCTTCTATAAACTGTAATATTTGTCGTTTGACAACAGACTCCAAAATTTGTTCATATCTAGGTAATATGTTTATTGGCCTAAATTCTTCGCATTTTTTGGTTCGTCTCACTTTTGGTATTGGCACAACTAACGCCGTTTTCCAACTTTCGGGAAAAACACCGGTAAGTAGCGATTCATTTATTATGTCTGTAATTGTGTTTCCAATCAGAGGTAGTGCATCTCGAATAATCTGTATAGATACATCGTCCGTACCACCTCCAATATTTATATTTTGCATTATTTTACTAATATCGTCTAGCGTCACTGGCTTAAATGAAAATACTTTCCTCGTTTGTAATTATAAGAGATAGAGAGTTATTTAAATTGTCTAAGCTAAGTAAAACTACTTAAAATCTTACTTAAATCTGAGATACTGCATAAAAGAACAATTACAAAATATTCAAACGCAAAAATATTTCCTTAACTATGAAAAATAGAACCAAACTTCTCAATAGACACTTTTTAAATTATTTTATGTAGGATTAATGTGTATTAAAATCACAAACATTTAATAGGGAAGCGGTTAGCCAGACTAAACTTGCATATTTTTGAATAGTTAACATATTTGACCCAGTGTTTTATGTGCTTTTGACAGTTTTTTTTAAATAAAAAAATCTCCTAAACACACTTTTTTGTATTTATTTTCCAAATGGTAGACTCGTTTTTAACTAACTGTATGGTAAAAATAAAAACTAACCTTTTCAAATACTTGGTAACAGATTAAATAAATAAAATAAAAAATAAATAAAGTTTAAAGATTTTTGTACAACAAATTCAGTGAATTTTAAAGTATTGTATAATTCACTTATTTGTGTAACTACCTAAATAATTAATTTTAGATTGATATTATAACGATATCCTTTTCTTGTTTCATCAAAATCTATTATCAATAGGTACCTATACAAAGTGACAATAATCTACATGTGTTGTATTGGTAACTTTTTTATTATAAGAGTTACATAGTCGGTGAATATAACAAAGTTGAACAGAATTTCAAAACAAATTTAATGCAATGTTGACATTTGACCTAGACTTTCAACTTTTTTTAAATATTTTGAAAAAACTGAAAACATGATTTTTTTAATAAATAAATAAATAAATAAAATAAATAATTCCATCGCAATCTACGTTAAAATCAAAATGTAAATTGATTACTGTGGATATTTTTACGTAGAATAGGAAAACATATCTTTTAAGTCATGGCACACATCATTTTTGAGATACAAGCCAAACTTGACTATTTTTAAATGGCAGCCATAGTTGGCTATGAGATTTTTTTTCTCGTTTCATTGATGTATGGGTTGTCAGGTTTATCTTTAAAAATAAGTAAATTACAGCAATATTATTGTGTTAAGTTTAATCAAGAAGGCAAATGAAAAAAAAAAGATCGCATAATTAAACTAGCTGTACTTAATTAAACACAAAAACTTAAAAACTTAAATAATTTAAGATATTTTTCTACGACCACTAATGTAAATGGCATGCATAGTAAGTGGGTTCTTACGCACGGTAAGCAAAACGCACACTTGTCTAGAAATGTCAAAGGAGGCTTAAGTCAAAATTAACAAGACAACGTAATTACATGTGTATATTAGCAAAAAAGCCGTTAAAATCGTAAGTATTATGTGATCGTAGAAAAAGTAAGCTACATAACACGAGCTGTAAAGCAATTACGCTTCTTACAACTCTTGTTATTGTAGAGTAATATACTACTTTCAAACAAACAAACTTAAAAAATAATAATGTTTCTAATAAAGTTATACCTGATTATTGCGATGCAAATTATATATAATATTATATTTGTTTCTAACCAGGTAAACTACTAAATAAATAAAATTATTAGTATTTTAACCAGGGATGGGCAGTCGGCCAAAAATAATCGACTCCTGACTCTATCTCTTTTCATTAACGCACTACACTGGGAAATATTAAGCAGAATCGGTTAAAACCGGTTTTGAATATTTTTAATTTCGTTTCTGTTTTCGAACAAAAACATTATATGTTGCTCCCGTTTCTGTTTTAAAAAAAAATCGTTTAAGAGCGTTATTTTGTGTTCGTTATCATTTTGTTCTTATCTTAAATAAAATATCAAATAACCAGCTGCATTATAAAAGTATAAGTTTTCAAAAGCATGTTTTGAAAGCTTTAAAACTAAACAATTTATAATTAAGTAAGGCCAATCCGTCATTTCATTTAAGACCGACAAAAAAAAGATAGATAAACATAAGCTAATTGCAAAATCCACTTAAGATCATCTGTCTTCCTGCACCGAACCCTATAAGGCTGATGCTCTAGATAAGAAAATCTAAAGATAAAGCAAACTGCTTTTCGTTTAAGTTTTCTGCACTCTTTTATACGTTAAAATTAAAAAGGAAACTGCGCATTTCATATCTCATTCAAATGAATGTTTCTTATTACGAACATCTTTTGTATTAATAAAAGTTTATAATGAGTGTCATCCGATTGTCCATCGCCAATTCTGTTTATGCATATGTGAATAGCCTCGAACGACTTATTTAACTATCTTGATTGGCGTTTTCAGTTCTTCAATGACCATAGAAAACATAATTACAAATAAAGCAGTTTTCTACAACGGGTTGTACACATGCTGGTTCAAATTAGACACAACCTTTGCAATCTCGTTTATTATTACAGATAGAGCATATGTTTATAATTGACAAAGTATCTATATTTTAACATTTTTTCATAAAAAGACAGCGGAGGTACAATATATTTCTTAAAATTGCATCGAATATACAATTTCTTAGGCGAAGCATTTAACGTGCTGTAAAAATATGAAAAAATGAATTATGTTGGGCATTGGTCAATAAGGATTAATTTGAGGAAATAGGCGAGCATAAGGAACACTGCGCATTATTTTAAAAGGTTAATTAGCCAGTAACCATTACGAAACAATTTCTAATTTTAAGTTTACCTTATGAATATTCTCTAAAAACATTAATTACTTAAAAACGATTGATTTAAGAGGTACATAAAAATCTTTACAAATAACCGAGCTATCGAATAGTTTGTTTTGACTGAGACACACAGTACAGGGTGGTACAAATTCGATGGAATTACATAGGTATCTCGCTTAATAGTCAAGACAGAGAAACGGTTAAATTACCAAAAATGTGCAGTTTTTGAGACAAACAGTTTTTTTGTTATCTTTATAATGTACATATATCTCTCTTATTGTTTTAAATATAAAAATAGTTTATCAAGATTTTTATGTAAATTTTAATAGTACTAAAAAACTCGCCGTTCAAAAGTTATGACACATACTTACCTTATTTTAAATGGAAGCTATAGTTGACTATGATCTATTTACATTCCCTATTTTTTTCCCATTCCAAATATACAGGGTTCTCGTTTTTCGTGGGCCACTATGGGGATCTCGTAAACGGTAAGAGTTACGACTTCGGTTAAATTGGGGCAAAGTTGTATATTCAGGTGCTTAAAAATTTGACGCAAACACAACTTATCTAGCTCTTTTAGTTTTTGAGATATAGGAAAAAAAGTAAAAAAGTGGATTTTTGTTTTTTACCCGTAACTTTTTTATTTGATGTCAAATTTAATTTTTGTAAAAACATTTTCATGGCCACTTTTTGCAAGGAATCAAATTCCCCAATTATATTTTCCGTGCGACGTTTCGTTTTTTTTTAAACCATCATCAGGTCAATTTTTTCTTATGGACGCTATATCTGATTTTAACGTCAATTTGTAGAGCATTTTATTCTGAATTCGACAATGTATAACACTTGGCACTTTTTTAAAACAATTGTTGTTAAAAATGGCAAAAACAAATATTTTATTTAAAACAAATCCTAATCGGCATGATAAATCATTGTTTTTGTCCCTTTTTCCTTGGAAGAAGGTGAGTAAGCCGTATGAAATTACTATTAAAGGGATTTAATTAAAAAAATCGCTATTAATAAATCTGTTAGGAATGCATTAACATTGTTCACTTATTAGAAAATATTTTTAGAATATTTTCTTCGGTTAAGTAATAAATGTCTCTAAAATGTGTATTTAATCCCTTATTTGACATGCAATTATTTGTAACAAAATGTTCGTAATCAAATAATATGTGTTCATAGTTTACAAAAAACGTCTACAAATCTGTTTACGCTTTTTGCTTATTAGAAGTCATTAACGCAGATAAAAGGCATAACTCGTTATTTTTTGTTACAAATAATTGTATGTCAAATAAGGGATTAAATACACATTTTAGAGAAATTTATTACTTTACCCAAGAAAATATTCTAAAAATATTTGTTAATAAGTGAACAATGTTAATGCATTCTTAACATATTTATTAATACCTATCTTTCAATTAGTAGTTTTATGCGGTTTACTTACCTGTTTCCAAGGAAAAGGGACAAAGACAATTATTTACCATGCCGATTAGGATTTGTTTAAAATAAAATATTTGTTTTTACCATTTTTAACAACAATTGTTTTAAAAAAGTGCCAAGTGTTATACATTGTCGAATTCAGAATAAAATGCTCTACAAATTGACGTTAAAATCAGATAAAGCGTCCATAAGAAAAAATTGACCTGATGATGGTTTAAAAAAAACGAAACGTTGCACGGAAAATATAATTGGGGAATTTGATTCCTTGCAAAAAGTGGCCATGAAAATGTTTTTACAAAAATTAAATTTGACATCAAATGAAAAAGTTACGGGCAAAAAACAAAAATCCACTTTTTTACTTTTTTCCCTATATCTCAAAAACTGAAAGAGCTAGATAAGTTCTGTTTGCGTCAAATTATTAAGCACCTGAATATACAACTTTGCCCCAATTTAACCGAAGTCGTAACTCTTACCGTTTACGAGATCCCCATAGTGGCCCGCGAAAAACGAGAACCCTGTATAAGGGTTGATGTAGGTTATTTATTTTCAATAATACGCAAATTACAAAGGTTTTTTTAAATTTTTTTAAAGATGAAAAACAAAAAGTACGCTGTGAAAACAGAAAAAAAAAACAAGAAAAACTGGAAATCATAAAATATAGATGAAAACTGTTCTAAGTTAGTCTGAAAAAACTGAACATTTTGGGTAATTTAATCGTTTCTCTATCTGGAATATTAAGCGAGAAACCCATGTAATCCCATCGAATTTGGACCACCCTGGACTGTAACTATTCTTCTCCAATAATTACTAATACTGTGATGTTGAAGAAAGCAAAATGTACCGTCAATTGAATAAAGATTGTTTATAAAAAAACGTCCGCTATAACTTATCTCATTTCAGTAATATATTAGGTACATCAGGCCAAAGTTAGTTCTATGAGTAACTCAAAACTATACAGTTGTTACTTGGATCGTTTGTTTTCTGTGGTTTTTAGTTGTCTTCATCTAGAATAACTTTTTTGCAATATTTAAATTTCAGTTACAAATTTAATACGCCTTTACCATATAACGTTCTTTTCCTAACAAGTATTTCATTTTTTTGGCACAATTTACATCAAAATAAGAAACGTTAGTGTTTTTCCAAGAACGTTAATATTATCTAAACCAGATTTAAAAAAATTCTCTTCCATACATGTAAACAATACAATCAATATATTTAAGACATCGAAAAAAATCATGTCAAAAAAATAAAACCAAATTAACTTGGCAAATGGTAGCAACAGCATTAACGTGAAAGAATAGTGACTGTGTACAAAATTCCTAAGAATTTCTTAATTTTTGTAGAGAAAAATGTTGCTAAAAAAAGCAAAAATCGATGTTGAAGGTCTTTTAGTTGTCTTGAAAACGGTACAGATTTCCAAAATCTGCTTTGATGTCAGCATGAAATTTAACAAGATTTCCAACATAAACCAGAAGTCTATCTCTAATAACAGGCGAAATCGCAATAAACACCGTCGATTTTAAATCCACCTGAACGTAAAGTGTCGGCAATTAAAAATAATAAATTTCACATTAAAATAAATTTTAGACTGTTATTATTGAAACAGGGAAACTATTTTGGTACTAAAACACTTGCCCTATAATTTAGTTCGGCAGTGACCCAAACATGCATTAAAAATGCATAAATACCCGTTCCAGCCAATGTGTGTAATGGCTGGTTAAATTCGACATAATGGCCTGTTCGAATATAACACCATTAAACCAACAGACTGCACTCGTAGTTCGATATGTACGTTCGTTTTTGGCCATAATTCGCTAATACACGACTGAATTATTTACGAAATTCCAATAACTAAACTTTAACGTCAACTATGGTTGAAATGTTCGAGTTCTTACCGTTTATACTTGCTCCCATCAGTAGTACGGATGCTGGCTGAGGTGTGGGCGAGTCAGGTCGAACTTCTACTTCTATACTATTTGCTCTATACAACTTAAAAAGTGTTGCCTCGCAGCGCAGTCTTATAGTTCCCCAACTGCCACCTACTCCGGTAAGTTCCAGCCTGCTGTTGGCAGTTTCCATCAAGTCGTCGTCGATAATCACCGACGTTGATGTAGACCCAGGAACCTGAAACAACGAAAACATGAATAGTTTAGGGAAATATTTGTTTCTCTAGTTATAACAACAAAAAAACCTTAGGCGGGTTTTATACCGTGCGCAGAAAAAGTTGCGCCTTCTTCCAAGTATAATTTTTTTATAATCTACAATTTTGCATGTATGTTTATTGTTAATGGAACTTTAATGTAATGCGAATAAAATTTTGCGATATTTTCATAAATAAGATTGCCGAATTTTCGTAAATAAATTTTGCGCAATTTTCATAAATAAATTTTGCGCAATTTTCATAAATAAATTTTGCGCAATTTTCATAAATAAATTTTGCGCAATTTTCATTAATAAATTTTGCGCAATTTTCATAAATAAATTTTGCGCAATTTTCATAAATAAATTTTCGCGAAGGAAAAACCTATTCAATAATAATAATAATAATAATAATAATAATAATAATAATAATAATGTCTTTATTGCCATAAGAAACAAACAAACAGTACAACAATATTATTACATATATGTTATATGGCAACCGCAAGGCGTAGTTCAATCCATTGTCTAGAACAATGGATTGCTCTTCCACTCAACCTTGTTTGAAGGTACATTCAAAATAAAACTTATAATAATAAAAATAATAAAAATATGAATATAAAAATGAGGCAACATTTATAATGTAGAAGACAAAATAATATTTCCAAAAACAACCTATTCACATGTTAACTGCCAAAGCTTGCAAATCTGATTCAACAAAATCTGATTTAAAAAAAAAAAAATATATTACTACAATAATAGCCTGCCCTCAGCCACAATACGGTAAAACCTTTCTCTTAAATGACTTTGAGTCACAGATTTTCAAACTGTCCGGAATAGAGTTGTATAATTTGTAAATATTAAAAGAAAATAATCGTTCAAAGAACTTAGTTTTGTGTTGTGGTGGACTGATACGACCCCTATTCCTGACGTTCAAGTTGTGGACATCAGTTCTGAAGGTAATTTTGTTTAGTAAATATTTAGGAGCTTTAGACAGAAATAAATTATGGTACAGAGTGACGCTTTGTAGGATACGTTTATTTTGCATATTGACCCATCCCATTAACTTAAATTTAAAGGAAATTTTTTGAAATTTTCTTATGCCATAAACAAATCTAAAAGAACTGTTTTGAACCCTTTGAATTTTACATTTAGTATCGTAATCTAAGCAGTGGCCATAAACTGGTGCCGCGTAATTGAAATGTGAGAGTACCATTGCGTCGCATAACATTTTTTTTTACATAAGTATTAAGATAGCTTCGGTGAGGATATAAAAGTTTTAAATTTAGGTATGCTTTTTGTATGCATTTTGATACATGATTTCTGTATCTAAAAGAATTATCCAAGGTGAGCCCCAGAGTTTTGAAAGATTCGACAAATGGTACGTTGACACCATTAACTTTAATAGCTATCGCGTTGTTTATTTCCGAAACAACTTTCTGATTACCAAACAGCATCCACGCAGACTTAGCGGCATTAAGAAAAAGGTGGTGTTCCTGCGAATATTCATAAATTGATTAAAGGTCTTTGTTTACTTTATAAACAGCATCAACTAAAAATTCTTTTTTAAAACTGATGTAAATATGAGTGTCATCAGCATACATCACATATTTGGTGAAGTTCAAGCATAGTGGCAATTGACAGGTGTAAATAATGAACAAAAGGGGTCCCAGAATGGACCCTTGTGGGACGCCACAGTTAGTAAATCTTACATCTGATATTTTGCCATCATATACAACCTGCTGACTACGAAATGATAAATCACTTTTTATTAATTGAATGGCTGGATTATCGAAACCAATAAAGTGTAACAAAGAATACAATACTGAATGCTTGATCGTATCGAATGCCTTGCTAAAATCCAGAAACACAACCAAAATCAGCTTTCCTTCATCTGCGGCTCTTATAAGGTCATCGGTAAGGTTTAACAGAGCAGTAGTGCAACTGTATTTACTTCTGAAGCCGGATTGAAAAACTGGTAAAATACTATGTTGTTCAAGATGTGTTTTTATTTGTTTATGCATAAGTTTTTCTAAGACCTTAGATAGAGTTGATAGTAAACTTATGGGTCTCAGATCTTTGTATTCTACAGGATTGCTGATTTTTGGTAAGGGTATAACAAGAGCATTTTTCCAGGAGGCTGGAAATTGTTGGTCAATAAAACACGAATTAATAATGTTGGTGACGCATGGTATTATTGTTGGACAACACAATCTAAGCATCCGAATTCCAATTTCATCTGATCCCAGTGATGCTGATTTGATTGAGTTTATGGATTCAAGCACATCAGTTGTGTCGACAGTTTTAAAAGAGAATAAATTTTGAGATTGAAAGTTTAATTTAAAATTGTTATTATAAAAGTTGATGATTTGGCGGAG
The DNA here is from genome assembly GCA_947652605.1 of Elmis aenea. Lineage (NCBI taxonomy): Eukaryota > Metazoa > Arthropoda > Insecta > Coleoptera > Elmidae > Elmis > Elmis aenea. The sequence goes on from OX393578.1 coordinate 51,395,923, forward strand.
CCCATCAGGATTTTTTGGTATACAATCGATTAAGTAATTATTGATTACATCAACATTTTGTAGATGTGAGGGTAATGTCCTCTGCTTAGGAGTTTTGATATTAAGTAAGTTCAAGTTGTTCCATAGTTGAACTTACTTAATATCAAAACTCCTAAGCAGAGGACATTACCCTCACATCTACAAAATGTGCAATAAAGTGTACAAAGAAGGAAAGGCGACAGAGGATTGGAGGATGGGGATAATAACACCCTTATATAAAAATGGAGATGGTAAAGATTACAAAAACTATGGATGTATTACGCTAACTAGTACAGTAAAAAACACTAAAAGAAAATTTGGTTAGATAAGGAACAACACTTAAGAAATTTGAAATGAAAATAAACGAAAAGAAGGAGAAATCAATGATTATAGGAAAAAATACACAACAACACAATATGGAGGGAGCTGAATGGAGAAGATCTAAAACAAGTATAAAAATTTAAATATTTAGGATCGATGATAACAGAAGACGGAAAAATCGATCAAGAAATCAGAGAAAGAAGAAGAAAAGGAGGAAGATTATTCAATTAAAAACACATTCCTCGGAAAAAACAAATCCCGAAAGAAGTAAAAATAGAAATACATAAAAAAGTAGTCTTACGGGGCAAGTTGTAACAAAGTTGGGGTGATTTGTGACAAATAGGTATATGGGTAAATCTCTCTTACTCGACTTTCAAGGGGGCTTATAAAAATCGAGTTATGGAGGATAATCGACTAAAGGAGATTTTGTTAAATAAGCAATCAGGGTGCAGGATTAAGGCAGGATCATAGAGGTTAATAGGCAATGATATTATTATAAGAATTATTACAGTTCTTGTTTACCGATTACAACGGACTCTTTCTAAAGTCGAGCAACTGAGGTGGGAGAAAAAAAGGTTGTGAATGAAAACACCACATTTATACAAAATAACGGTATATTATATGTTCAAAGTATATACCACACACTATAAAAACTCAAAAACAATAAAAATTATTTCAAAACATTATAATTAGATTTTCCTGCCCATCAGAAAACCATCAGAAAAACAATTTCCTAGGTTTTTTGTACATAACACATTTATTAGCTTTTTTTCCTTGACTGCCTCTTATCTATGAATCGTTTAGAGCCATATAGTTTACTCCATATCTGTCAGCAGCTTCTCGTAGAAAACATTTTCTCCACCGCGTCCTTTGCCGCTTCTTCATACACGGCTATTGCAGTCTCATCCCTCCCCGCTTGTTCTTGTCCTTTCGAACCATTTTTCTTCAGAGCAAAAAAATGTTATGTAATTGGTATATAACATATTATTATTAGAAGCTTTATAATAGTCGGCGCATGTTGGTACACTGTCACATGCCCCTGTCATATAGTAACTATACAGGGTGGGTATAAATTGGCGGAAGCGCTCACGTGTTCTTCGTAAAATTCTAAGTCGAAAATCTTGATACAAAAATGTTGTACCATGCTTCCTATGTCCTCAGGAACCATTTAAAGAAACAAAATTTGGCAACATTGCATCCATTGATTTGCTTGGACATTTTTTTATCACCAATTTTTACTTAGGTATTTATAATATTTGTTCGAACTAAACGCCTTCAGTTCGTAAACATGGCTGCAAACTTTTAGGTATCGTCTAACACAAACTAGAAATAATTACGAGAAAAACAGAGATTGCAGCTAAAGACAATGTTGCCATGTGTATTATTTTCATTCAAATCAGTGATTAACATATTTTCAACACCAATTTTTGAAAGGAAAAACACAATATCTAGGAAAAAATATTATTCGAAATTTATTTTTATTCCTAATCGCAGCTTTTTCATTAAAAAACATTAAATAATAACCCTTTTTAAAGGACTGAATGTCAAAACTTTGAGAACCTATTGCAGACACAGCAAGAATGGTACATCATTTTCGTATTAAGATTTTCGAGTTAGAATATTACGAAGAACATCGTCACGCGTAGCGCTTCCGCCAATTTGTACACACCCTGTATACGTTTAACAACTTCCACAGCTAGTTCCTAGCTTTCTGTACTTCTGTCTGTAGCAATGTGCAATTGCAGTAATGCACACAGGCGTTTTAATGAGCAAATCACAACTAGCCCCGGTCTCCCCTACAATAAGCAAATTTTCAGTTTAGATTACTAAGCACATCCAAAAACACTTTTTTGCTAATTAAAAAATTCTTTAACTCCCACCAATTTCGAGATCTTTATGATAAAACAAACACCCTGTATATACTAAAAATATTTACAGTGAAATGATTACTATAAGCAAACTTATTTCATTTTGTTAATACCGTTGACAAACAATGTAGTTTACACAGCATACAGAAGCCTAATTGAAGTTCGTTAAAAGACAAATGCATTTTGAGAGACGTTTAGGAAATTTAAGCTAGATTTTCAATTATTAAAATCGTTCTAATTTGATGATCTTAGTTGAGTGGCAGTAGCTGAATACATTTATTTGTATGCAATAAAGGTGAAGTTCAATTATAAAGTTGGACAATGATTGAATCAATAATTAGCAAAGTTGAATGGCCGGTTTTAACAAGAGCCCTCGAGTAGAATTCATTATGGATATAGGTAATAGGAGCACGCTATCGCCACTACATCCTTAGGCCATGCGGATGTGGATAGCTTGGATGGCTATCCGGTTTTACGCTAACGAAAGGGTTATTTTCAGTCGGTGTTCCAATTTTCAGGACAACATAATCGAATTTCACTCTATGCCCCAGAGTCAGCTGTTAATGGAATTTAAACAGAAAATCGTATGAGATTTTAAGTAATTATGAGACGACGGACTTCTAGGTAATTAACTGGTTTTGCTTCGAGCCTTTAAATTTAGTCCATTACTGTGGTTTTACTTTTAAATAGACGTAAAATATCTTTAACTATATTTACTCCTGAAAGAAGTGATGATTCCAAAAAGATTAACACTGAATTAGGAAATTTAAAATCCAGTCGAACAAAAAAATGAATTTATAATTAGTTTACAAAGTGTTGTTAACAATTAATGCTTTTAGCACTATTGCGAGTATCATTTTGGGTAGTAGTCAATTTCTGGGCGTTTCAGAGTAGTAAATCCAAGGCGGGCCAAACAATATTTTTGAGGCCTTTTAAAATTAAAAAGTATGAGGGAAAATATAAAGTGTCAATGGTCGTTCGATGATAACTGTTATAAAAGTACTATTTGAACTACATAAATATTAAATACATGTTTTTCTTCAACAGATCAAGTTAAAAATTGAGGCCCCTAAAACTGTGAGGCCGGTCGTCTGTCCCTCTTGCAGACCCCCCCCCCCCTCTGATATGGCCTGGTCATTTTGTGACAAAAGTGCTTACCTAATCGCTTATTAGGCCACTCTTTAACCTTTAACTAGTCGCGTGTACTGTGTATACATAACTACTCGCATGGCGCCTCGGAGGCACCATTGGGGTTTTATAACAATATTTTTGACTTAAAATCTTAAAAAGGTGTTAAACTGCTTTATTCATGAAATATAAGTTAAATCTTAAAAAGAATAACAATGACTAAATAAATTATAAGATATAAAAAGTATATATCTGTATATAAAACATGACTGTAAAAACAGATTTTTTTTTTTTTTAATACGAATCAAACATTGGATGCAAAGCATTCACTGCACAATTTTATTGTATGCTCTGAACAAATATTTTTCTGGCATTGCGAACATATTTGTTGCGAATGTCGATTTTTAGCCCTAGGGCATAAATGATAGCGTTCATGCCGAGTAGCACATAATTGCATTTTACGGACTGCAAAATAGAGAAATATGAATAATACTATATAATTCGTATTCCTAAAAGTACAATTGAGGAATACATAAACAGATATTAGTGACAAAAAAATTATTAAAAATGTAACAATGATTTAAAAAACGCTTGGCGCCTCTGCGGCGCCGTGCGACTACTTAAAGGTTAAATACTTTAGTTTTTTTTACAAACATACTTTTCTAGTCTTTAAAAATTCAAATATTTATCTTATTACAGAAAAGATTATAGATATTAATATTATTGTACGGACCATATGGTTTACTTCCAACTACTATTGTGTATATTAAACCAATTTTTGAGAGGCGAAAAACTGCCTAAGGAATGAAGAACTGCATATGTTAGTACTATTTGTAAAATCAAAGGTGACAGAAGAGACTGCTCAAACTATAGAGTTAATGTAACAAATTCATTAAGTAGATTTTACGGAAAGATTCTGAAGAATTGAATAGAAAACTGTTGGACAGGCTCTGAAGAGCAAAATGGAATTAAACCTGGTTGCTCGTGCGTAGACAACATATTCTGTCCAAAACGAAAAATAGAAAAACGAATTGAACGTAACCTGAAAATGCATATGGTACTTATTAATCTTTACCAGGCTTATGCCAGTGTCGCATTAATTAAACATGCAGGTGTAAAAGAATAAAGGTATTCCACCAATATAGGTGTGGTCCACATAGAAGGGCCACTATTGGGATCTCGTAAACAGTAAGAGCTACAAACAAGTTTAAATTAGACAAATTGGTCCCCTTTCTGAGACCTATTCAGTGATATTTTAATGTTTTGAATAAGTTTCATGGCACGCAAGATAATAAACAAAAATCAAAATGGGTCTTTTTTTTAAATTGTTAATAACTCAATTACACTTGATGGTACAAAAATGTTTTTGGGGGTTATTTTTACGCACTGTACAATGAAAACATTCAGTTGTTTCAATATTGTTTGAATTCATAGCACTCTATAGCTTCATAGGGAATTTTTGTTGAATTTTATTTGTTTTGGGCCTAAATATATACAATAAACCTTACATTATTAAAAGAGGAAAATATACTTTTGTGTGAGATCATAGCCAACTATGGTTTACATTTAAAAAAATGCAAGTTTGTAAATTATCTAAGAATTTAAAAGAAATTGAAACAAATGAATCCTAAAAGCTACGTATGGAAATAATTGGATTGGAACAAACGGACCAATTGCTTGGCCAGCACGGTTACCTGATTTATCCATTCTCGATTTTTTCGTTCAAGGAAAGTATCAAAAATGTAGTGTACTTACAAAATTTTAATGCTAAAGAAGAGCTGCGACTCAAAGTTGAAACATTTAATAGAAGGACGACACATCAGCTGCGACTTGCCCAAAGACACTTTTTAGGAAGAGTAAGAAAGTGCATTGAAATAAATGGTCATCATTTTGAACATTTAATTAAGTAGAATTAAAAAATATTTTTATTAGATTTTAAAATGTTTTTTTTTACATATTCGTTTCAAGCTTAAGTACGATTACCTACGTCATTTCACTAAATATGACCATTTAGCTTTAGAATTTTACTGTTAATTTATTGAATACTTTGTTGTTTGGCCATCATATTGATAGTTTGTAATTAACTTTTTAACATTTTTAAAATAGTCTTTCCAAATGGAAAAGGTGTTATTTATACATAAACAACTCTCTTATGTAAGATTGCCCATAGTTTAAAAAAAAACAAAGACGCTTTTAAGAAATTACTGTAGAAAATCAAGTTACGAAGATTTTTAAGTTTTTTTTTTTAAGAAAATCATATTGGGCTGTGAAAACAAAAAAAAACAAGTTGTAAGACCTTATAAAACACATGTGGTACAAGTTACCAAGGTTTTTAAATTTGTTGTTGAGATAAACATCAAACATTTTTGAACATAAGATAACAACAACATGTCAGAATCAGCAGTAATGTAGTACATATATTGCTGTTTATTTTATGTTCAAAAATTTTTGATGTTTATCTCAACAACAAATTTAAAAACCTTGTACCACATGAGTTTTATAAGGATTTACAACTTTTTGTTTTGTTTTCACAGCCTATGATTTTCTTAAAAAAAAAAACAACTAAAAAACCTTCGTAACTTGCGTATTATTGAAAATAAATACATTAACCCTCATATATTTGGAATGAGAATAAAATAAAAAAATTTAAATAGGTCATAGCCAACTATAGCTTCCATTTAAAAAAGGGTAAGTTAGTGTCATAACTTTTAAACAGCCAGGGTAAAAAATGTTTTGTTAGTATAATCAAATTAAACATAAAAATATCTAAAAATAATCTTCATAAATATTTCCGAAATTTACATCAATAACGGAGATATGACACATTATTAACATGACAAAAAAAAAACACTTTTTATTCGATAACTTGAAAACCGGAAATGATAGAATATTTTTGTAAACGATTCTGAGTTTGTCTCAAAAAACTGCACATTTTTGGTAAGTTAAGCGTTTCTCTATCTTAAATATTAAGCGAGATACCCATCGAATTTGGACCACCCTGTATAGTTACTTTTACATCAAAGCGCGGCACGGCAACGTATTCCTGGCTGCACGATGTGCTTAAAGCAGTTTATTATTATGAACACACACACATAGAGTGAGTGGATCGCTGCCTCGTTCGCTGCTTCATTCGGGTACGTTTGCGTTGGCATTCGTTCGGCCTCGTCTTGCCTCGTTCCCGTTCTGCCTCGTATGTGTACCAACCTTGAAACGAATCAAGTAGCAACGACTGACAACAAAAATGACTGTCATCTTACAAGTGATGGTTTCTACATTCCTAGCAGCAAGCACAAAAGCATTTTTTTTACCAAGGGACATAAAAGTTGACTGGAGTTTAAAACAAACAAACTTCGAAGAACACCCGTACATGGTGCTTTTGCTTACATTCGAGCATCCCGCAAAGCCTTTGGCCATTTGTGAGGGCACAATAATTTCACAAAAACATATCCTAACATCAGCCCAGTGTCACGCGGAAGGACTAAAAACAGTTATAGTCAACGGAAACATCCTCACCAACCGCCAGCAGGTCTTGTACGCCTCGAAATGGATAGTTCACGAAAATTTTGAATATTACGAATACGAAACATTTAACGATATCGCGATAGTAGAAGCGGAACGCAATTTCTATTTCAGTTCTTACGTTCAACTCGTATCTTATATTTATTTTAAGCCGTCTAAACACACAAAGGAAAAGAACTTTCAATGCACAGCTGTCGGATGGAAAATGTTTTCCGTAAATACCATATTCATCTTGGATGGTTACATTGGATTTGCCAACAAAAGCTACGATTTCAATTCGTTATACGAAGTAAAATATCCTTTAATTTCTAAACGGCAATGCCAGAAACGCATAGACAGACATCTAAACAAGGACAAGAGAATATTACCGTATACGGTATGTGGCGAGTTTCCTTTCAAAGACAGCCGTACGCAACAAGAACAAATTTATTTCGGACATGTAGGAGGCCCGCTTATTTGTACAGTGGATGATGCTATTGTGCAATATGGAGTTACGTCCCAAAATAACAATCACCAAAATAGAAGTTTACCGTCATTGTTCACTAAAATTTCGTATTATTCGTCTTGGATTTCGAAGAATTTATTTGGAATTAGTGAGCGGGCAATCGGGAAATATTACTGCAAAATACGAGTGTGTGGTCAAAAGTACTTCATTACCGGACCATACTGTATGTTGGAACAGAATAACGTGTGCGTTAATAAACTAGTAGAGCTGAATACTGGTCCTAAGAATTTTCGTAATAGCAATTTTATTAGTTTATATAGTCTTGCGCTATTAATTTTTTATCTTCTGTAAATTTAAAAACAGGAATAATGAATATAAATAAATATTGGTGTGCTAATTACAGAGGAATTTCAATACTAGGTGTAGTTGTAGTAAGTGAAGTTTATGAAATAAACAATACTTGAGATGAGACTGAGGCAAAGAATTGAACTAACACTAAAAGACAACTAGGTGGACTAGACCAGAAAAAAGTGCTGCAGATCTAATATTTAAGGCCTCTACTCTCCTACCAATTTATCGGTACAACCGACCGACCATTCCGATAAATTTTTTAATGTGTAGTCTGTCACCCGACCAACCCGACAGTTGGACAAGTTGGAACGGTCGGGTGGCCAGCCATCCAACAAGCCAACCGCCCCACCACATTCCTCTAGATAAGGACTATTAAACCGAAAATGTAACGCTGTTTATAAATTTGTTATCCACAAAATGGCATCAGAGCCAAAAAATACAAAAAGTTATGACGTTTATGCTGTGTTGGTTGGACTGGTCGGGAGGTGTGTAGACAACACTCAACACGAAGTTCCCGACGCGACGGTCGGCTCCGACAAGTTGGATAATGAGAGGCCTTTGCATATGATGACAAACTTTTTCTATGCTTTGTGGATCTGCAGCAGGCGTCCGACAGAGCGTACAAAGAGAAAATATGGGAAGTCTCAGGGAAAAAAAATGTCAACTTTAATTAGAGCCTTAGCAGTATACAGGGTGATTGATTGAGATCGGGCATTAAAACTATATGAAGAATGAAAAAGAGTATTGATCTGAAATTTTGGTTATGACCATAATGGCATATGATCTGTTTAATGAAAGTATTTTTAAGATAGCGACACTTCCGGAAATACCGGAAGTTGACGTCTACTTTCTTATTTCAAATACAATGGTCTACTTTTTATTGCATTTTTGAATTTAACACGTTATTAAGAGGGACTTTTAATAGCATTCCCTATACCTAAGTGCAGTAGTTTTTAGATTTTTTGACTTTTTTGAAAATGTTTTGATTTTCATCGTGCGCCGCTTTATAGTTTCATTATTTGTCACACGCTTAAGTCGAACACTAGTAAATTTCACTCTTCTAAATTGCAAAAAATTTGATTCCATTCATTGAAATTTCTGTATGGTCATTACAATCAAATTAGAATGCTTCTCACTGAACACACGGCAAGTTCTTGTAATAATCTTGTGACATTCTCCATGAATAAGTTTAAAATATCTGTGTTTGAATACTCTTGATATTTCATTTTCATGGATATTTCAGACAAACGCGATAAAATTGGTTGACAGTTATTAATATTGGCATCTATTGTAATTTCCAAGGCTTAGTATTTAAAAATGTTACAATTTCAGTTAACTTTATCAAAAATTCTTAATAAATCGAATGATAAAATAGTTATTTACGTAACAAGACCGGATAGTAAAACTTTACTGGACGAGTAGACAGTTTTTGGACGAGCCGTAAGCGAGTCCTGAAACCATACGAGTCCAGTAAAAACACTTTACTTTTTCTTAGTCCGCCACTGACACCAAAATGACTAACGTCACCATCCATAATTAAACAATAACTTAACAAACTACAGGTGAAACTTCGCTTGGTGGTATAATGACGCTTGTTTGACAGAGCAATCAACAAAATAACTGATCACCATGGCAACCAGCTTCTTTCCGGGCTAGGCCGGTAAAGACAACTCATTACCATGGCAATCAGTTTCTTTCTGGCCTAGGCCAGTAAAGATGTATTTTCCAGCCTAAAAATTAGTCGGAAGCAATAGATTTTCTGGATGGAAGCAGAAAAAATAATTTACAATGAAATTTTATAGCAATTAGTAACTTTTGTATGTTAATTTTTTACGGTGTATGACTGTATGAGTCACATATGCATAAAGTCTAATAAAAAACAAGGTAAAAATATGAATTAAAAGTTTTGAGCCTGCAAAAAAGTTGAGCATATATGCGGAGATTACCCCAGGCGCATCGCTGTCACACATATTTTTGTTTCATGATGGATAATACACATTCAACTTATTACCGCATTTTAAAACTTGCATTTGAATAACCAACCCAGTCCGTCACATAAAGCGGCATCATTTTGCTTGAAGAATTATTAATATTTGTCATAATACGGCTGCACTGGTGTATACCTCGGTAATAAGAGCTGTGTCATTTGTTTTATAAATAGATCGATGCAGGGAGGGCATAATCCGACAATACGATTCGATTAACGTCGCTCTAAACACAAACATATTCTAGTTGGGCTAATTAATTAGTTTTGTTAGGCATAAATATGGAACTATTATTGTCCAACCGTATTCGGAAATCACGATAGTTATAAATTGAGTCGTGAAATTACGGTATTGTTCTATCATTAATATTCGAACATTATCATAAACGATTATTCATTTGTCTGTTCTTAGTATTCATGGCTTTAAATGTATTTTTTTGGACTTTTGAACTTAAAACAATTGCATTTTTTATAAGCATTTGCAGTTAAAATTAATTACTCTTAATATACATATGTTCCCAAATAAATTTTTTACTAAAAGATTTATTTAAAAAAATAATAAATTTGAGCGACAAATTAAATAATTTAAATCGTGCGCCAATTTCTGTGCAGAAACATTTTAGATAGGTGAAAACTTACCAGGTCAACTATAATTTGTGTTAAACGGTTTATAAATAATCAATTATCATTTTGATGTTATCAAGAATTGAACAAACAGTTTATTTATATTGTACATTGTTTTTCTTATGGTAAATGATCATAACATTAAAACAAAACTCTTAACTTTTTCCTCTATGTATGCATAGACACTTAAAAAAACTTAGTGTTGCAGGAATAAAACGTTTCATACACCTACAGGGGATTTATCTTCTACGATGAAAAATAAAAAACAAAGTGAAATCTTTTAAAAATAAAATAAATCTTTATTTTCCACCAGAGACACCAGGTGGCGTATAGCGTCTTTGTCGCTTCTTAAATTTTCAATTACTTTCTTAGTGAACTTTGACTTTGCCAACAAGTTCACTTTCAGCACTTGAGAGCTTTAATTGATTTTTTGTGCGATCGTACTAGAAACAGTTGTTTGGTGGACGCGTTAGCAACCATAAAGTACTGCATTTCCGGCCCTATCCTTAGCAACGGCCGAAAAAGTACTTTTTCGGCCGCTACAGCGTACGAAAAAGATCATTTGCATTAAGCAGAACGGAAAGCGCATGTGCGTGTCTGAATATAAGTTCTCTGAGATTATGGCTTCCCCGCTAAGGGTAGTGACGTAGAGGTCTTTAGGTTGTTAACTGTCAGGTAGTTTATAACCTAATATTTTCGTGTTGATACTGTTATTGAATACTGAATAAAAAATTAGTGTTGATTTACGTATGTTCTACGTTATGTAATTAATAATTAATCAATGTTTAAATTTATGAATAAAACATTACAATCGCACAAAAAAAGGTTATTTAAATTATGTACAGAATTATGCAAGTACGTTTCCACCGCCAACAGCTTACGCCGTCATCTGTCAGTGACAGAATGTCACGTAGTTTCTAACCTATATTTTTGAAAAATACTAAAAATTTCAATTGTTTTTAATTCGATCGCACAAAAAATGTAATATGCACCTCGGCCAAAACGTACTTTTTCGTCCTTGCCTGTTTGCTGCAATCCAGACGCGACCGTATAAGTTACACGTTTTGGCCTTGATTACATAAATAACTATTTTATCAAAACATGTGGGTAATTAATCATATCAAACGTCAAATATTTTGTTTATTATTATTCGAGCGAAAATTGTCTTGATATCAAAGGAAACGCTAAGAAATGAAATAGAAAACTCCATGAAAAGAGCATACACCTACGTACAACATAACGACTTATGTACATAACTGACTGACATAATTTTTCACACGAAATGGAAAAAAATTACCAAACAATAAACTCTTACTTCAAGATAATTTTTTATTAATAGCCTAGAACAATTTTAGAATAGATTCCGACTGAGAAAAGCAAAGACGGACGACCAAGAAGAAGCTGGAGAGTAGATATAGAAGAGGCAATGAGAAAAGTTTTCGCCTTCGTTGTCTGGGATAAGAATAATATAATTACCTATGATTTCTTGCAGCAAGGCAAATCTGACTGAAGTATATAACTGTCCATAATTGACGAAACCTTGTAACTTGATGACTATAAGTTCAGGTTAGGTTAACCTTAGTCTAACCTTAGGCCAAAAACTTATCAATGCACCCCCGTATGTGCGTGATTATATGTTTTTCTACGCAAATTATACCTCAGACTTTAATTACGTATTTTAGTACGTACGTAAGGTTAACTGTTAAGTGTTTTTTTTTGCTTTATTTTGTACAGGTATTACCTTGGGCAAGTTTACACAGTACGGCAAGTACTTAACTAATTAATAAAGCTACAAAATGTACAAAGCGATCTCGTGCAGTTCGGAAACAGACTTGAATTTCAACTAGAAGTTAATTTATCTTGAAACATGTGCAGCTCGCATGTTAATGTAAATTATCCTATAGATATTCTGTCACAAATGTTTGTACGAGCTCGCGTTTCGAATTGCGTTTGTCACTCATAATTATGAAATAACAGCCGGCTGGATTTATGAAAAGAGGCAACAATCTGATCCTCAGTTACTGAAATTTATAGACAGGTTAAACGGCAGCATTTAGCCAACGTTATTGGGGATGTGGTTACTTGGTTGATCCAGCAATGGCTATAGAAAAACTCACATGTACTCTAAAATTACAATACAAAACGGATCATAAATTTATAATAATGTCGCGGTTTTTAAGAAGATCTCAAACCGTCGGGGCAAATACTTCAGCAAACACCCACTCGCTCAGTAAATGAGACACTCGCTTAGCATTAATTATACAGGGTGCGGCAACATAACTTCCTTTTTTGAAATGCGCCCCATTCAGGCTGTAGAATTTGTAGCGTGACAGTAGTAGTGTCATTCGATAGGCGTGGTTCTAAAGTTTTGTTCCCTACGTCGGTCGTCGCCATCATGCGCTGGAACAGTGAGGAGCGTGCGTTTGCCGTAGAGGCCTACTTTTCGAACGGATGTTCTGTGATCGCAACATGTTGGAGGCATTTTTTCTTCCACGACTTGGTGAATTGGACTTAGGGGACATATGGTTCCAACAGGACGGAGCAACGGCTCACACTTCAAGGGCATCAATGAATGTTTTGAGGGAACACTTCCCGGAACGCCTCATCTCAATAAGGGGCGATTTGGAGTGGCCAGCCCGCTTCCCCGAATTGGCCTTTGCGTTTTTTTTTTGCGGGGTTTTTTAAAATCCCGTGTTTATGTCAACCGTCCCCGGACCCTACAAGACCTGAAGGCCAACATCCGGGCAGACGCCAGAAATCGGCTTATTCAGTGTTTGGGCAATGGGGGGGTGTCACCTACCTGATATGATTTTCAAAACTGTGTAAAACAAAACTTTAGTTATGTATCTACATTATTTTAAAAAAAATTAAAAAATCTGATTCATAGAATGGGTTTTATTGCGTTTTGAAAAAAGGAAGTTATGTTGCCGCACCCTGTATTTATTAACAACAAACACTGATAATACACTTACATTCACAATAATGCTCACAGAGCACGGGGCGCAACTCAAATAGTTGCCAAACGCAACTCAAACAGTTGCCAAACGCAACTCAAACAGTTGCCAAATGCAACTTAAACAAATGCCAAATGCAACTCAACAACTTGGTTCGATTTTAATAGTCGAACAAACGCACTTACGAACTCGCTTGCAAATACTCTATGGGGGCCGTTGGAAGAGCGTCCAACTCGCCCGCAGATCACGGCGTCTGCCCAGCAAGTCCCCGTTCAAAAGGTTTTCACAAAACAACCCCCACGCCGAATTGCTTCGCGACCGTTACAAAACTCGAATGGTACATTTCGTCCAAAGCGTAGGAAAGTCCAATGACATCAATAAAGTCCTCTTACACTTTAACACAATGGCTAGTACATCCCGAACTCGCTCGACCGAGCTTAGCGCTCTTGGGGGTTTATTATGAGTCTAATTCCGCCCTCCAATGTGCCAGTACGCCTTGGCACGTTACAAAATAATTTAGCAAAAGTACAGCTGTGACCATAATAAAAACAAAACAATCCCAACAATGCAAACAGAAATTCTCTGCCTCCGAGAAGGGCTAAGAAGACCACAGTTTTTGGGGACTCATAGTACCCTACGGTCATTATGATTGACTACCTTTCAAACGGCAGGGATATAACTGAGGAGTACTACGCTTATTCATTGAACGGATAATTACAAAAAAAATTATGTAACAAAGACCAGGTTTGGCAAGGAAAACTTGTCCTTTCATCACAAAAATGCACCAGCTCACTCGTTCCAAATTACAACTTCAACAACTGAATAACTGGGCTATAAATTGATTTCCCTTGCACCTTATTCGCCAGATTTGGCCCCCTCCGACTACTGTCTATTTCCAAATTTGGAATACACTTGACAGGACAAAAGTTTTTAACCAAATTTTGAGGAGTTTATTTTGTAGACCTCGACAAATCGGTCTACAACGAGGACATAATGAGGTTGAAACATCACTAAAATAAATCCATTGTCCTTCGAAAAGTTTATGTAGAAAATATAAGTAATTTTTAACCGATTAACCAATAATTTTTTGTATGTCAGATCGCGGAAACTGTTTAATCCATTCTCGTATACTGTGAAACAAAATAAAATGTTCACTGTTTTGTTGTAAAGTAGTACAATTTTTTAATTTAATTAATATATTTCAATTTTTTCAAATAATATTTAATATGTTACATTGTATCAAGATAGTCATGTTACTATCTACCAATTATATCACTGGCATCATATTGTGCTTATAGCTTCGTTCCCAGGTTGCTTGTGGGAAAACTTAATGTCACCTGAAACTTCTGCAGAGATTTACACTTTTCGTTTAACGTCTCACGGTAGAAATTACCCTTTTATTTCATTGGTTCATTTCTTTGCATAAATTTTATTGGTTCAAAAAGTGCATGATATTTCACGTGACATGGGGTTACATATAGGTATTTTTTGGGTATTTTAGATTAGTTGCAGTGGCAGTGGCAGTTGCAGTTGCATTTGCATTTATCAAGTTTGTAATTGAATTTTGTTAAATAGAATAGATACAAAAGTAAATAGTTTGGTTAATGATATTTTTTATCTCGAAAACCCTTCGAACCCCCAACAGTTTATTAACTCGTATACTTTAAATTTATGTAGGTATTGATAAAATTTAAACTTTAATGGTAATTGCAGTTGATGGTTGTTCGTTCATTAACGTTAAAAGTTTAATAGATTCTTGAAGCTTTAAATTTTAAAATGGCTTAACTTCGCCAAAGACAGCTGACTGGATTAGAATTAATGGGTTTTACCGCAGTAAGAAAGTAATATCGGCAATTTTATAGCAGCATTTTAATTGTTATGTATCTGTCATAATAATGAACTAATTTAATTGGACCTAGCTTCAGATGGCGGTTTATTCTTATAACTTCTCTTGCTTTTTATATCAATAGCAACATTTAATCTTACTAACATGTAAATAAATTTACTTAGAAAATCATTATATTTATCGTGTAAAAATGCTACACCACTTTCAAGTATTTCATCTCTTTGGCAGTACCTATCTTATTCTAGTCTAGCATTTTTACAGGATATCCTTTACCAAAAAAAATAATTAATTTTATACTTATGTAGCTACATTAAAATAAAATGCGCCTCTTTCTGCATAATATAATTATTATTTGAGCTTAAAGCAAAATTAAAAACAAATCCTACAAACTTAAACCTGATGTGATGGAAAAGATAGTAAGAGACGGAAGACTGAACAGAGACAGAACAATAATTAAACAAAAGGAACCAACTCATAAGTTGATGATGTAGCTATACTGGGAAAAACTTTGAAGGAACTATGAGAGATCACAAGCAGAATGGCAGAAGCAGTGCAAAAAATGGGATTAAGGATAAACGAAGATAAGACCAAGCTAATAAGAATAGGACAACAAACAATAGAAGACAGACTAGTGGTAGGGTAATTTAAGGAAGTAAAAGAATTTGTGTACTGTGGGACACTACTCACAAACAGAATAGAAGGAGAAAAAGACATAATGAGAATACTGAAAGCCAACAAAAGTACAGAAGCTTTAAATAACCTAATAAGAGCAAAACAGTTATCTAGAAGCACCAAACTACGTTTGTATAAAACATTGCTAAGATCTACAACTAATATGCCTCGAATGGGAAAATATAGGATCCCTATAGAGCAGTGGTCTCAAACTCAAATTGCATGCGGGCCGAATGCACCATCTAAATGTAGATGACGGGCCGGATTTTTTTTTACAAAATGAGAGTGAATATAAGTACATACAAGCTATTGTCCTTTATTTACAAAATTTTTCTTCGATACATACAGAAAAGATACATATGTTTGTATGTAAATAATTATAAACTTTGTTATTTCTTACTACAACTAAATTTACTAATTGTACGGACGTGGGATGTTCTCCCAAATTACCCCAGTCTTGTGGCCTGGCATACAAGCAAGCGGTGGCAAAAACAAAGCCCCAACCTGTTCATTATGTCTTTTTTTCCTTCAATAGTAGTCGCGCACATAAGCTCAGTCCTATATC
This sequence comes from Elmis aenea, assembly GCA_947652605.1. Classification (NCBI taxonomy): domain Eukaryota; kingdom Metazoa; phylum Arthropoda; class Insecta; order Coleoptera; family Elmidae; genus Elmis; species Elmis aenea. The sequence continues at coordinate 51,412,218 of OX393578.1, forward strand.
TTTATGTCTCTAAAACTATAAGCACCGTATTTACAACAAATAGATATCTAAAATGTATTCGCGGGCCGTGTAAAATTGCTTTGGGGGCCGGATGCGGCCCGCGGGCCGCCAGTTTGAGACCACTGCTATAGAGATTAAGAAGACTAAGATAAAAATTAAGAAGTAGAGGAGGAAGAATTTTGATTGCTATTTGGAAATATATTTTAAAAATTACTAATAGTAGAAGGTCACCCATTACGTATTACATTCTTTGCTCATAATTAAAAAAAAAAGATTTAGATAGGTTCCTCTAAAATAGTTTTTCTTAAACCCTTTCGACAACATTGTGACTATTTCTACCACATCTGCATCAATAGTATTGTATTCTGGAAGGTTTTCATTATCAATTTTTCACTACACATCAAAAAACTGTGTTACTTTTTTCTGTTCCATTAAGCGAAATAACAGTTATACAAATCTATTCTCCAGCTGTCAGAAGTTTTGTTCACAAATTGTCACGCTACATTAAAATTCAAATTACTCTTTTAATTGACGTCTCCCAAAGGGACACGTCTCTCTGGTTCAGTACGAATTAATTCAAAACGTGAAAAGATATATATAGATAAACATTAATTGTTAATAAAAAGTGATAATAAGAGATTTCGAGAATGGATCGCTATTCATCTAACGTTGCATTAGCGAAATCACTGTATCTCACATTACATGTTCTCGACGACACTGACAGCGCCGCAATAGAGCCATCTTACCACTTTGATTGATGACGTTAAAACTAATGATAGCTAAAATGTCTGCTATACGTTTTCAGAAGCACACAAAAGTAAATACCGCGACTTTTAATGCTATTACATTATTTACAAGTTCTCCGGTTCACGATTGAAAAGAAGCCGAATCGATAGTGTTATTTATATGCAACCTGCAACGTTTATGGTATTTTTTTCCATTGGTAATTCTTTCAGAAGCTTTGTTGCCCGATTTTTAGTGGTTAGTTTTGTACAAAATTTCATTCTTTGGTAGTTTCATTCAAGATTTACATTAAACATGCGAAATTATTTACATCAACTATAAATCAACGCGCACTATATCTGAGTAAAAGATTTTTAAAGTTTTTTAAGAGAATTACAAATAAGCTTTATTAAAAAGCACTTTTTTCGAAGGATCTCTTGTCGAAATGTATGATTAGTTCAAGATTTTCGTTTTTTCCTGAGTTGCGTCATATTTTCTTAAGTATTAAGGTAATTTGATTACATAAATTTAATAAGCTTTAAAAAATCACTTTTTTTTCTACGACCACTAATATAAATGAGTCTTACCGTACAGCCTGCATGCATAGCAAGTGGGTCCTTATGCACGGTAAGCAAAAAGCACAGTTTTCTAAAGAATAATCAAAGTAGACTCACGTAAAACACTTCCTGCATGCCTAGTAAGCGAGTTATAACGCACGATAAGCAAAACGCACACTTGTCTAGAAATGTCAAAGTAGGCTTACGTCAAAATTGACAACGTAATAACACGTGTATATTAGCCAAAAAGCCGTTAAAATCGTAGGTATTATGTGTTCGTAGAAAAAGTAAGCTACATAACACGAGCTGTAAAGCAATTACGCACTCGTAGAAATATGCACTCGCCGCTGCCCGGCTTCGTGCGCAACTTTTCCACTCGTGCGTAATAGGCTTCTTCTTACAACTCTTGTTATGTAATATACTATTATAGATTTATTTAAGACGGAATACTTTTATCGGTTTCTAAAGTTGCTTAATGATGTTCAATTAGACACTTCCTCAATGTTATCGAATTAATAATTACTTTTGGTGTCTCATACATTTAGTCTAGGTCTAGGGTGTATGTTCCATCATGAAGCACATAGAATCTCGGAAACAAATGAGTTACGAGAACATGTTTAACAAAATCGAGATTCTATCTTTAGACGATATATTGAAAACGGATTTAGATATTTAATTTCCGTTTTTACCGTTGGATTTCTTCCATAAATTGAACCCCATTCGTGTAACTCAGTTTTTGAAACTCCTTTAATAACAGCGTCGGTCATAATATTTTCTCCTTAAAATACGTTAAAACTGTATTAAAAAAATCTAAGAGTCCCTACTTTGATAGAGTTAATAGAGTTTCGAATTCATATTTGTCACTGACGAAATATTTTTGCGCGGCATCCAGCTCGTTGGACATAGCTTTAAATTTTTACGTTAGTAATGTTGACAACTGCATTTTTATAAAATATGATTATAACTGATAAAGAGACAGTCTGTCTGGCTATGCACTTGGACCAAAAATGCGATGAAAAAATATAAGCGGTCTCCGCTTACGTTAAAAAAAAGAATCAAATATATTTACTAAATTAAACAAAAACCCTTTCCAGACAACGTGAAAAAAGTTGCCACTGATGGAAAAGTCGGACGGAAAGAAATGAAAAAAGTTAGCACCTAAGAAATGGGTGGGAAATAAAATCAGAAGAACTCCACAGTCCTACACCTTATAGTAGAACGACTTAAAACTAAATTAAAATTAAAAATGAGGTGCCATGTTCTAGAGTAGAACATAAGCGATGATTTTCACTGCCTCTTTCCAACTTTTTCTAGGTCTTCCTATTTTTTTCTTGTATGTAGCTTCTTTCCAGGCTATCTCTTTTATTATTCTGCTGTTCTAGCCACTGTATTCTTCTGGCATTTATTACTTTATCTATGGATTCTTAGGAAATTGTATATACCTCCTTGTCCGTTCTTCTTATATGTATATTCCTCATCTTTTCTCTTTCCTTCTACTATTCTCCTAATTATCTTTCTTTCCCATCTTCCTTTGCATTTTTGTTCAGTACCCAGGGCTCACACCCATAGATCGCTGTAGGCCTTAGTATTGCCTTATACAAACGAGGTTTGGTGCTCCTAGATAAATGTTTTGCTTATTAGGTTAATTAAGGCTCCTTGACTGTTGTTGGCATTCAATATTCTTATGCTTATGTCTTTTTCGTCTTCTATTTTGTTTGTGAGTAGTGTCCCTAAGTACACAAATTCTTTTACCTTCTCAAATTCTCCTACCACTAGCCTGTCTTCTATTGCTTGTTGTCCTATTTTCATTAGCTTGGTCTTATCTTCGTTTATCCTTAATCCCATTTTTTGTGCTGCTTCTACCATTCTGCTTGTGATCTCTCCTAGTTCTTTCAATGTTCTTGCCAGTATAGCTACACCATCGGCGTAAATTATGAGTTGGTATTGTTCCCTCTCTGTTCAGTCTTCCGTCTCTTACAATTTTTTCCAGAACTAAGTTGAATATGAGGGCTGATGATGGGTCTCCCTGTTGGTACTTGCTGTTTCTTAAGTCGTTGCCAAGATACTCAAGCTTTCTCTTTTCTATCCTGTTAAGTATTTTTATTTCCTTGTTCAGTTTCCTCAACGCTTCCACACCTGCCACTATTCCATGATACTTTTATAACTACGATAGGCCAACTTTTTGAACACTTCTATGTTCTTGCACATGGCTTTCGTAAGTGTCTAAACCTCCCCTCCATATAAGGTACCTAATATTAAAACCATAGCAACGAAGAAGACGAATTGGCATTACGAGATTTAGATGAAGACAAATTAAAGCTTTTTACATTTAAAAAAAGAAAGAAAGAATGAAATAAGAACTGTAAGGATTTTCTACTAGAATTGCCAAAACGTGTTAAGGAGACCTCAAAGGCTCACTGTTTTATGTTAAAAACTGCAAAAAACATACAAAAATCCACTGAAATCACAGCTGTCATCCGTCACATAATCCGAACCGTTCAAATCCATGTAATAGCATGTCGCAACACGCGCGTCAGTTCAGGGAAGTCATTGTTATACAAATTAATTTTGTATTTTATGGACTTGTATAAGTAGATTGTAGTTGGCGCATAACAGCTTGACAGCTAAAATTAATTAATACCATATTTAACTGAACGGATGAAGGGTAGACAGCATTTCAATTGAACGTTGCTGTGTACCTCATACTCGAAAGTAGTGGACGAACGCTTTGCAGTTACAAAACCCAATTTGTTGAACTGTCGATGGTTTTTAAACTATTGATTAGCTCGCGTCTAGAGTCTAGACGCTATATTTTAGTTTTTTTTTCTCTAAGGGTGTGTTTAAAATGTCAGATATGGTTTTGATGTTGATGTCATTAACTACAGACTTCGCTTTACCAAAGTTTTAAGTAAGCCGGTTTTTACATTGCAATTTGATAATTTTAATATAATTAGCAAGAGTATTATAGCGACAATAATCAAGTTACCCGGTACAAAGTTCTGTGTTAAGATATTCTAGGAAAGATTGGTTAGGCCAGATTATTTTATTGATTTTGCGACCATCCCCTTGGACAACAAAATACTTCATAACATTTCGTAATACAGTGTTCCAAATTCGAGAATCGACAAGAAAATCTTGTATGTCATAAGACAGTGATGGCGTGCACATTTTCATGGCGATTGAGAATCTGAAAAAAAATCCTGGATATTTTGATTCGTTTTTGATTTATTACAAAAAAACTGAAAAATGTGATTTTAGAAAAATATTATTATCATCCCTACAACTGACGCAATTTCGTTTAAACTTGGTAACTCTATGTTTTTGACAGTCCTGGGTTTGATGACGTCAACAGAAATTTTCTAAGCCTTCTAGATTTCAAGTTGCGATAGTCAACTTTTTTATTTCTTATGGCCGCCATATTGGATTTTTATACTATCAGACACACAAAAATTAGCTTTTTAGATTGGTAACCAACATAACCTATTTCTTTCAAAAAACTTGTTGACATTTGAAAATTTGTATAAATAATTTATAAAATCGAGAATGCTCTAAGAAACAATTGAAATTGTAATATAAATGAAAGTGATACAAAATTTTATTGGTCTAATAATAACAAAATGACAATACATTTAAAACACCAGATAAATAATTATTTAAATTGTTTAAAGTGTGCGCCGTTATGTATGATGTAGTGGTTAGTCCTCAAATTCATTTCGTCCACTGCTTTTAGGATAGTTCGTCTCGGAATAGAGTCGAAAGCATTTTTGATTTTACGGAGAAGAAGTTCAAGATTTTCCGTTAGGGTTGCATAAACAACATCAATGTAAAAGTAATCCATAGGCGTTAAACATGGCGATCGCGGAGGCCAATGAACAGGACCAAACGTACCAAGTCATGAATTTTGAAAGGGTACAACTAAATTAATATCCTTTTACAATGCGGGCGTTGTGAGGACCAGCTCCTTCTTGCTGAAACTACTGATGATTTTGAATTATTAATAATGGCAATTCGCCTAACATATCTTCTAAATATGTTTCCAACAATCTTAATTTCGTTATCATTAGACCAATAAAATGTTCTGTAGCTTTTATTTATATCATAGTTTCAATTTTTTTTCAGAGCATTCTCGATTATATGAATAATTTATACAAATTTTCAAATTTCAACAAGGTTTTTAAAAGAAAAAAGGTACGTTGGTTACCAATCAGAAAAGCTAATTTTTTTGTCTGTCTGATGCTGTAAAAATCCAATATGGCGGCCGTAAGAAATAAAAAAGTTGACTATCGCAACTTGAAATCTAGAAGGCTTAGAAAATTTCTGTTGACGTCATCAAACCCAGGACGGTCAAAAACATACAGTTACCAAGTTTAAATGAAATAGCGTCAATGGTAGGGAAGATAATAATATTTTTCTAAAATCACATTTTTCAGTTTTTTTGTAATAAATCAAAAACGAATCAAAATATCCAGGATTTCAATCGCCATGAAAATGTGCAACTTTTCTCTAATTTAACCGACCTTGTATTTCTTACCGTTTCCAAGATAGCAATGGTGAGCATCGAAAAAAGCACCACCCTGTATAGCATTTGTAGATTTAGAGAAGGCTTCTGACCGAATACCAAGGGGAGAGGTGTGAAGAACATTAAAAGGAAGAAGAGTCGGAAGACATTTAATTAAAGCCGTATCAAGTATGTACAGACAGTGCCGAAACAGTGTACTGACAAAAACCATAGAAACGTATAAAGCCGCTGGAAAAAAAACCCGAAGAAAAATAACATAATAGTGATTGACACACCTACCCATTACTACAAGACTCCGAGGCAATGATTAAGTTTTTGGATCAACATTTGAATGTTGAGACCCGGATCAAAAGGATGCAAGGACTTCTCTGGTAGAACTGGATAACCAAAGGAACAGGGAAATGAACATGGCAAATAAGTCGAAACTGAAAAATGTTAAGGACAGTCAAATATTTATTAACAATAATTTAACAGAGAAGAAAAGATAAATACAAAGGCAAAATAAAATAAGAGCAAAGACAAAAAGAGAGAGTGGTAAGAATATTAAAGGGAGGATTGGAAATGGAACGCAGATAGGGAAACGATAGAAAAATTAAAAATCTGCAAAGGAAACATAGGTTGACTCATAGGGATTATGACCAGGCTATGATAAAGGATATGAGAATGGAAAATAATAAACCTTAACAACAGAAGGTAGAAGAGGACTGATTATAACTAACTGTAACTGTAAATTGTCTACAAACAAAAATTTCACACAATATACTGTGACGGCTGCATTAGTAATATAAATAATTTTAAATAAAATCAATATTTTCAAGTTATGCACCTTCAATAATTGTTCTGGCTTCCAAAACTATCGTGGGAATTTTAAAATTAAAGAATATTTTTAAACTTAAGTTTGTTTAGTCTGTTTCTTATCAACTATTTCTTAAAAAACATTAGCTTAGCCATGGACGGGTTACGTTATTAAATACGTAAATAATACACTCAAAAATAAGGTCAGGGTGTTTGGGGTTGTTTCGTGGGCATATGGCCTGACTAATAGTAAATGACATCGTAAATTATCGGTACTTGGACCGATGGTATGCTAGCTAGGTCGGCTAAAGAAAGTATGGAATGACTTGATGATTGAAATATTGTATGTGAACCACAAACTCAATGAACATTCCTAAGGGAACACCTGTTAGTTTATTAAAAGGGCCATGACCTCTTTCAGTGTATGTAATTTGTATCGTTTTTAATGACAATGTTTATTCTTGTAAAATATTAGCATAGATGTAATTTTATTATTATTTGATGTAACTTGAATGCAGTTTAACATATTTTAGCGTGTACAACTTTATTTAGGAATTTTGGTGGGGTGAAAACAGGAATCAGTTTTGGTTAGATAATCTAGTTTTGGAGGGGCACAGTCAGTAACAAACTAAAACATCCGGATTGCACCCCCTCTCTGTGCACACAACTAAATAACGAATTAACAAACGACTAAACTTTGTTTTACGCCTTTTTTATTCAATACTAGGATTGTAATTAGTTCAAAGCGACTAATAGGCGTAGTTTAGCTATTTTTCACCCCACGCTTCCAAAAACATGTATAAAAAGATGTGTATGTCAAAATAAAGGGGTTCAACACAGAACCACACGACACAATCATAGACATTCCACCTGATATACAGAGCCAGCTTCTGCGGCGAGTTTTCGCTAGATTCTGAAGCTCCTGTTATCTTGTAACCCTTTGGGCCATTGCACGTGCAGTTTGGGCGAGTTTTCGCTACGAGAGCACACAACTCAATTATTTTATGGACTTTAGAGCGGGGTCTGCGGGCGAATTATCGCTTATCGATCGACCCCATAAAGTCTTCCTACCAACTCCAACAAAGAGGTCTGATGGGCGAGCTTTCGCTATTCGACAGACCTAGTTAGAGTTTAAACAGATACACGCATACACAAACACAATATTTACACCTACACCAACATTTAATTGTACCTACACATAAAACACATAATTCCATACAGACACCAACATTCGATTGCACACACAATCACACGTAATTTCATACATACGCATCCACACACATACTCACGAATCTACGTTAAAACTCCAACTACAAAATATTGAACAAAATATGAATAATAAACACCGATCACAAAGTAAATGTTGTTTAATTTCGCCAACCTCACTACCTTACGGCTACTCTAGACCTGGTGCACTACGCTAAACGATGTGAAGGAGTCCTCCAGAGCATCCGACGACACGAGCCACATCAAAAGCAACAAAACCTTTAAGTAAATAACGACGTTGCATAAGCGCACGTCACAATACTTATTTGTCTTCTCAATTTGTTCTAGAATTTGACTTATACAACTTCCATAATAAACCATCCAAATCCTTCAAAATTACACAGGAGCTAATGCCGAAACTTTATGTTATAGTACTAGGTTAATACAAACGTAGACAAAATATAAACACCGTTTTAATTACTTTTTGTAATTAATAAAATATTCTCTTTAATACATAATCGCTTCTCATACTAAAGTGAAATTTACTCTCCATTGTTTAATTATTAATTTGTGTAATTATACGTGGCGGGTTTAGTTTTGACGTGGATGTTTGTTTTGTTTTAATTACAGGGCGTTTCGGTTCATCACTTTCTTTCGTAACTTTGTTTTGTATTATTTATTTAAGTGTTAAGAACACAAACATAATTCCCAAACAATAGCTTTTACATAAAGAGCTGGCTTTGGACTGCTGCTCAGATAAAGGATGAATATGTGACTCTTGTATTATTATATTTCCTGCAGATGGACCTATACATTTGCATATTTTTATACATATGAGTTTGGAATGAATAACTTTTGGCCTATGATGGAAAACAACAAAATATTGAAAACAAATTCTTATTATTTGACATGGTCTTCTAGCTCACAACGAAAACAGCACAATCAAATATTTTATCAGCACAAATGGCACACGGCGAGCACAACATATCTGTATAAAATATTAATGAATTAATAAGTGTTGGAGGGACTATGATGTCTACAGCTCCTCCAATTTTTAATCAAAATTGTAAAGTATCGGAAGCAGCACAATAAAAAAATTATCAGCACACACTACCACAAGGCAGGCAAATTAACCGACTACGGACTCCTGAGCGGGTATTTTTTAAAACCAACACCGACTTCCGACTCCTTTTATTTAAAAAAACGTAGTTAGTATACTTCACTACAGTGAAAGCCGGTTATTTTTGTTTTACGTTCCTTAGTGTATTTTATAATGTTGAACAGAGTTTATTTTCGTATATACAGGGTGATTGATTGAGACAGGGACTTAAAAATTTATGAAGAATGAAAAAGGGTATGGATCTGAAATTTTGGTTATGACCATAATTGCATCTGATCTGTTTATTGAAAATATTTTTAATAGGCGACACTTCCGGAAATACCGGAAGTTGGCGACTTCTTTCTTATATCAAATACAATAGTCTATTTTTTATTGCGTATTTCGATTTAAAACGTTATTTTAGAGGGACTTTTATTGGCATTCTCTATACGTAAGTGCAGTAATTTTTTAGATTTTTGTACTTTTTTGAAATTTTTTTTATTTTCATCGTGATGCTTAATATTATCTAATGCCGCCATTTTTTAAGAAAAAACCGCTTAAATTTGGACCATGCCTAGAAGAAACCTTGGAGTACATCCTGGAATTTCTGCAATCGATGCATTACTTACAGGGTGTCCAAAATTTAATTTTCTTTTAATACAACTTCAGACCACTAAAACTCGTTTTTTTCAAATACAATGCCCAAATTTGTTTTTCATTTTCTAATGCAAAATTAAATTCCTCATCAATCTGTATTAGCGATTCCTATACCTATCTGCAACAATTTTCGAGTTATTAAGAATTTTTGATGAAGTTAAGACAAATTGGAACATTTTTAAATGGTGGCTTTGGAAATGACAAATGCCAATATTAATAACTAAACCACTTTTATTGCGTTTGTCTGAAGTATCCATGAAAATGGAAAATGAAGAGTATTCAAACACGAATATTTCTTCATTATTTTATATTCATGAAGAATGTCACAAGATTATTGAAAGAACTTGCCGTGTGTTCAGTGAGAGGTATCCTCATTTGACTGTAATGATCAGACAGAAATTTTAATGAATAGAATCAACTTTTTTACAATTTAAAGAGTGAAATCTGCTAGTATTCGACCTAAGCGTGTGACAAATAATGAAACTAACGAAGTTAACATCCTGGGATATTTTAATGACCATCCTCAGCGGTCAATTCGATTGGCAGCGCAAGACTCGGGTTTAACATACTATGCTGTACAGTCTACATTAAAAAGAAGAATGTTTTTACTGAGTCTAGATATTTTCGGAATCATTTAGTAACAATGATTAATAGGAAAATTTACCTAAAGGTTTTCAAAAATTGTTTTTGTTATTTAACCAATCTGTGTATAATATTCTTCAAGAACTGTGCGTTTAAATGAGAAGCATGATGGTCAAAAAATTATTGTTTTATCGCAACGCTTTATCGAACCGTCATAAACTTTCGTATTCGTTAAATTTACAAACAACTTTTCTTACTATTTTTAAGCAGTTCATAAAAAATAAACTTCACCAAGTGTCTATAATATAAACACTTGTTCCCCAATTGGCGTGGGGGTCGATTTAGCAACGATGCATTCTGTATATTGAAAGGAACCGATGTTGAATGGAAAATACACGTTATACGCTACAGGGTATACGGGTCTCCAGTGTTTGAAAGGAATTACAATATCAGCGCTTTCTCCCGCCGTGTTTGTCTTTTAAATTCAATAAAGCTCTTATGCGCATTGTGAGTTCCATGTTTAATAAATATTTATTTACTAGATCTATTATGGAAACGGATACAATAAAATGATCCAATCCGCAATGGACTGGGAAAAAGCAATTCCAACCAAGAAATGTAATAATGTTTGCTGATTCCAGGAACATTTTGTTAAGTATTTGTGTACAATGATTGCTTGGGTAACGTATGGAGTCGGTTAACCTTTACTGACATGCAGTTACGTACAAGGGACAAGCTAAATTTATTGAGAATAACTGACGTAAATAAAACAAAATTGCATAGAATATGAAACTAAAAGGAGAAACGCAACAAATAAGTGACTTTTAATTAAACACATGACCTCGCACACGGGGAAAATTTTGTTGCATTTTAATTTCTACTAAATGGTTCAAGTTAGAATTTAAACGGGAACTTTAAAATCGAACTTGAATAAGTTTTAGTAAGTCGCCGCAAGCTAAGGCCTGAACTGTTGAAACTTTGAATTTGTTAAACGAGCGAATTAAGGTGATCGAAAGTCTTCGTCTTTCCTTTAAGTATTTAACCCTTTCACTGCCAAACCCGTAGATATACGTTATGGAACAACATGTTGGTATTAATTGTCGAACCCGTATTTATACGTTATTCTGTCCCTCAGAGTTAAAAATTCTGGTGAATGCGCCGGGTAAAAAATTAAGTTAATTTAAAACAAATTATTTATTATCTTTGTTATTAGGGGAGTAACAACAAAGTTTTTTTTTCAAAAGTTGTTAAAATTTGTGAGCTATATAACCAACAATTATTTTTAAATGCACAGAATATTTAGTTTTCGAGAATCAATATGCAACTTTACTATTTCAAATAGAACACCCTGTATATTTTAACGCTTTTTTGTAGATAAATCAATTGCCAGTAAAAAATATTAAGTATGTTTTTGTCTTAAGTTAATATTTCTCCAGTTATTATTCTGGTGGATGCATAGGGTCAAAAATTAAGCTAATTGTATGACAAATTATTAGTTATCTCTGTTATTAGGGTAGTTACAAAAAAGTTTTTTCCACAAAAGTTGTTGGAATTTATTAGCTATATAACCTACAATTATTTTTAAATACACAGAGTATTTAGTTTTCGAGAATCAATATGCAACTTTACTATTACAAATAGAACACCCTCTCCCTGTATACCTATTTTTACGTTTTTTTGTAGATACATTATTTGCTGATAAAAAAAACCTTTAGTATGTCCTATGTCTAAAGTTAATATTTCTCGGGACATAATGAACAGTTCGCATAGGATGTTTGTTTTGTAAATAAATACACATCCCGAGAGAAGGCAACAACATAGTGCGAGTAATTACAGAAATATGAAATAAAATTCAAAAGATTATGGTTCCGCTGAGAAACCAACCAAAAGTGCAAAACAAATCAATGAAGATTAAAAACTATACGTTTTTACACCGTTTCTATGGCAAAGAATGTAGCATTTCAACATGTCAAATTTTTCATTAGTTGTGAATCTGCCTATAATTATATGATAACAAATTTGCTACAAAGACTATCGAATTACAAAATAGTACTATAAAAGAAATTATAGCTCCTCTCATACTAAAGAATTATTCATCTAATTTAAGCATCCCTTATAATAAGCGAGATCTATCCTTAAAATGTCATCTGAGACACCCTGTATATAAATTTATATCACAGATATCGTCGTAAAGTGTTGGTAACCAAAGCATGTGTTATTGGCTGCCCATCAGATGTAAATTATTAAAAAAATCACATACTTCCTAATATTTAATTAAAAAAATAAATCCAAAATTCATACGGTCAAAGACAAAACAGAAGATAATCAAAAAATGTTGGGTTTTCAAGGCCACCGTGATTTGTAGAAAAGTTTTATGCAATTTATTCTATGAAAATTTAACAAATGTATATTTAGATTATGTATCTCATGCTTTCCAACAGTTTTTGTGAAAGAAAACTTTTTTGTAGCTACCCTAATAATAGAGATAATAAATATGTTGTCTTACAAATTATTAGCTTAATTTTTGACTCTACGCATCCACCAGAATAGTAACTCTAGAAATATTAACTTAAGACAAAAACATGCTTAATAGTTTTTACTGGCAATTAATTTATCTACAAGAAAACGTTAAAATATACAGCGTGTTCTATTTGAAACAATAAAGTTGCATATTGATTCTCGAAAACTAAATACTCTGTGCATTTAAAAATAATTGTTGGTTATACGGCTAATGAATTCCAACAACTTTTGTGGAAAAAACTTGTTTGTAACTTCCTTAATAACAGAGATAATAAATAATTTGTCTTAAATTCACTAAATTTTTAACCCGGCGCATCCACCAGAATTTTTCTTTTAAAAACAAAAACCTTACACAGATTACAGCTAACAAGGAAATTAAAAAAAAAATTGTTGTAGAGAAAGGAATTTAAAAAAATATGATAGTTAATCAACAAGTGCTTCGCAAATTGATTTAATTTATAAACAAATTATTATTGAACGAATATTTTTAGGTTCTATAATAAGTGAAGGAAAGCGAAATTCTTCTTTCTAAAATGAGTTGACAATCTAGACTTGAGAAGGTTTACCTGTCCAGTGACAGTAACGTAATACATTTTACTTAACTAATTTATTACTAGCTTAACCTTGGTTAACAGTCACTCAAATTATTTAAATTAGGTAAATCTAGAACTTAAATACAGTTGTTTAAAACGTTTTAAGCGGCGCACTTTATTAGTATTGTCTAGCACATTTAAAGCATGTAAATTAGAATGCACTTCCAAACTGTATTGGTATTTTTTCTTCGCGCACTGTACTTATATTAAAGTCACTATGGATTAGTTTGTTGGACACATACCACGGGGCCTTGGCTATGGTGCGTAGTGTTTTCGACTAAAACCCTTGCAGTATTTCTATATTTGGTAAACTTCTTGATTCCCAAAGCTGAATTCCTTCCGTATGCCCAGATGGCTTAAGTAGTGATTGTCGAAACAAGTGCCTATTCTGAAGAGTTGAACAAATCATACTATATGGACGGGATAAAAAAACTCGAGCGTCGATGCACTAAGTGTATAGACCTCAAAGGAGACGGTCGAAAAATAAAATGTTTGTCCTAAAAAATATTGTTTTCTGTATTTTGGCACGGACTTATCTAACAACCCTTGAGCATCCAGAGCTTTGAGTCGCAAGTTTTTTCTTGAGCTTGTATTCAAATTCTTGTGTAACTTGATAACTTTGCTTCCCTATTGGTATTTTTTAAGTCAAGCAACAATTTTGTACATCTCCAGTTAGTTATCACACTAGTTTTTATAATTTCCGTGTTCTTCAGTCGTGAAAAACTTTTACTGAATGCGAGCAAGCCAAGAGCCAGCCGACCTATTTCTGAGTCACGTAACTTGAAGGATAACTATCCATTTTGAAAGAACGCTTTGAAATAACTTGGTAGCGTAATTTCTATTTAAATTTACTGAATGCAGTAGGCCCCGTTTTCTGTAAGTTTATTTCCATTTAATATAACGGTGCTAAATCCGCAAGGGGATAATATATAATTAATCCCAGAAGAATTTCCGCGCTTTCTAAGCCGGCTACGTAAGAAATCTATTTATTACTGGAGCGAGAAAGTGGTGTTTAAAAGACAATTACTTTTCCTTAAAATGCGCAATGCTTTGAGCATTATTCATTTAAAAAAATGAAGAAATATACGTGAAATTCGTAAGACGTATACGTTTTTATTAAAGATTTGCACAACAATAGCGTGGGTTTTCTAATGAGATATTTTATTTTTCAGTAGGTGTCTGACAAGATTTTCAATAACAAAGCTTAATAACTTTTTTCGTTTATATTTTGCTGTTTATACACGGTGTGAGGCATCACTTATGACACCCCCACTTAATTTTTTATTGGAAAAAATATCAAAAATAGTTTCAATTAAAAGTTGTTTAATACAGTTTCTCCCAAAATATTGTCATGTCAAATTTTGTTTTCTTTTGTTTTTTTAGGAGTTTCGGCACCATATTTGTTTTTTTTTAAATGGCACCATATATATTTCTTTATACAGTTTGAAAGACGTTTCTTTCTCTTTTCAAAGCACTAAAACTTTTATACTCTTATATAACAAAATTTTTAAGAACATCGCAAAAGAACAATTTGGTGTTAAAAGCGTACGGTATTAATTAATTTACCATTAGTAGGCTTTAAAAATGACACAAAACGGTAAAAAATGTATTAAGCCCGTGTGACACGGTATAGTTTTCTATATAGAAAACGATATAGAATATCTTGTATTGTTTTTCTTGTATAGATTTCAATATAGAATTCCAAACGTTTAAAACTGTGTGTGACACGGAGACATATTTTATATACAATTTACTAACCATGCACATGCGCCTAAACAGTATAAACACAGATGAGGCCCAAACAGAATGCGAGTTTCGGGTTTTGAGTTTTGGATTTTGAGTATTGATGGTAGAAGTACAGATTTCAAAGAAAGAATTGGTGGGGTGGTAGTGGCGTATGGCTCGAATGAGAATGCGGCAGAAGAGGATAAGAGTAGTGGTATACTACGGTTCCTGCGACAGTTCGATGGCATATTCATCCGGAGCTTACTATGATGGATGTTTGAAGGTCGCGAAGAGGTCTTTCAAGGTCGTCGACAATGACCAAGGGGTGGTTGCTGAAGGAGTCTTTGAAATGTTTGAGGGTGTGGTTTTTGGGGTTGCCGAAGAAGTCTTTCAAGGTCGTCGACAATGACCAGAGGGTGGTTGCTGAAGGAGTTTTTGAAATGTTTGAAAGACTTCTTCGGCAACACCAAAAACCACACCCTCAAACATTTCAAAGACTCCTTCAGCAACCACCCTCTGGTCATTGTCGACGACCTTGAAAGACTTCTTCGGCAACCCCTAAAAACACACCCTCAAACATTTCAAAGACTCCTTCAGCAACCACCCTCTGGTCATTGTCGACGACCTTGAAAGACTTCTTCGGCAACCCCCCCGGTCATTGTCGACGACCTTGAAAGACTTATTCGCGACCTTCAAACATCGATCATAGTAAGCTCCGGATGAATATGCCATCGAACTGTCGCAGGAACCGTAGTATACCACTACTGTTATCCTCTTCTGCCGCATTCTCATTCGAGCCATATGCCACTACCACCCCTATCAATTATTTCTTTATAATATGTACTTCTACCTATATGCACTTCCTCTAAAACAAGATATTTATCCCTTGTAATTGCCATTTTAAACAATAACATCATCCTACTTCGGATTACCAAGAATTAACTGTTAGCAGGAATTTCTATTGCTTATATTTCCTTTAGCTGCAGATGTTCAAAATCAGCCGCTATTATTCACGAACTGAATGCGCATCTGTAGCACGCCGTTTCTATATCAAAACTTACATGGAAATAGAACAAGTCGTATAGTATTTTCTGTACAAGAAACTATATAGAATTTTGTACGAAAATCCTGTATGACACGATATAAGATTTTCAATATAGTATTTGGTATAGTTTTCTATATAGAAAACTATACCGTGTCACACGGGCTTTACAGTAGTTTTGTGTTTACCGTTGTAACCTAAGCAACTTTTTTTAAATCTTCTACCATTTTCTATATGTGACAGTAAATCCACCTAACCTAACCTTACCACCCTATCCTTGTTCCGCACCCTCTCTCCCTCCACTCCACTGACGCTAATAACCTCTGCAGTTGAAGTGTCATTACACCCACAAATAAAAAAAAAGGTGGATTAGATAGCAGTAAATTAATTTTCTATTGTTTCTGGTGAAATACTTCTTTATTTTTTAACAACGTGATCCAAAGCTCCTTGTTTGGCGAAAGACATTTTTCTCTGATCTTTCTATAGACTCCTTTTTATAAAAGCTCTATAGGATTAAGACCCGAAAATCTTGAAAAAAACGAAAAGATATTTTTCAAAAACCCTTTCGGTCGAACGAACAACTGGGACAACTGATAGCTGAAGAGAAAACTTTTTACTAAAAAATTACCTACCACTCTCTAGAAAAGCATGGAAGACACTTGGCAATTTAAATAAAATCTCAAGCGTGTTTATTCTTAATAAATTCAGTATTAAAAATTATTCAATTTCATTAGCCTTAACTCTTTTTAATATTTGCGCGCGAATTGCCTCTGGCTGATTATTCCAGATGAGCTTGTAAATTATGATAAACCAACGCGTGTTATGATAGCTAATACACACTTTATAGTCGTACTAACGTTAAAGTAGTGTGCAATAAACTTGTTATTAATATTGCGCTGATAGTTAGTAATATCATGTTAAATCTAAATGCTCTGATAGTTAATGAGTGCATAAACCACGTTAACATGAATACCAGATGAATTGGAAGAGGCGGCAGCAACATTTCGAAACTTTTGCCCAGTAGCGGACTGGGAAATTCAACCGGCCCGGGAAAAACCTGCTAGACCGGCCCCCAAAAAATTAATAACCCAAAAAAATTTAATTTTAAAATTTTGTCATGTTTAGATAATAATAAAATGATTTATAAAAAATTTCCATGTTCAGTCTCATTGTTCTCCAATGAGAATGAATTAGCAGATTCCGATCTGTGAGCCCGAAAAGCTAAACCCCTTTTTCCAATTAGTTTTACAACATCTATAATTCTTTCCAATACTTGGTTGCGTTCAAGAGCATTTTTTTTACGTAAGCTTCCTTCATTTGAGAACATTAAACCATAAATATGATTTTTTTAAGTTTAAGCATATGGCTGGC
The DNA here is from genome assembly GCA_947652605.1 of Elmis aenea. NCBI lineage: Eukaryota > Metazoa > Arthropoda > Insecta > Coleoptera > Elmidae > Elmis > Elmis aenea. Next base: position 51,429,607 of record OX393578.1, read on the forward strand.
TCTAAACACAATTTTCATGGATCGTATTATTTTCATGTTCTTTATTTGCAGAATACGCTTCCAGTCTTTCATTTCATCATTTACAAACGAACATTCGTTTTTATGTATGCCAAGCACACGTAACAAAATAGAGATTCTATTTCCAAACAATATGAGAACCATCGTCTATTTATATTATCATCTCTGTAAAATATAACATTTGGCTTAAATGGCAAATAAATTGGCAATAGTTGGCTGATAAGGATGTTTGTTAAAAAAATCCTCAAAATTTTGACTTGTTGGTGTTGTGAAATAACTAGCTGATAAGATTTCAAAATTTTTGTTACTTGATAAGTTAGACTTGAACATGAAGACTTTGCGTTGATAATCGACGTTTCAATTTTGTCTGTTTCAACGGGGCAGATTATATTGTCTTCGTTTGTCGAAGTTAATGAATGCAACTCTTGATCAATGTTAGATTTTTCAACATCAGGTGCACTAACTTTAAAAGTTAAAGCAAACCAATTACTTAACTTGAAACTTTTTTTAGCAGCTTCGTGAAGTACTTTTTGCCTTTTCACTTTTTTTTTTTAGCACATTTTCGTTTTTCCTTTTTTCCTTGATTAAAAACTATAACCAGAATAATCTCACAATCTCACAATGAATGTAAAGAATCAGTCTGCATTTATTAAGTTTAATAATTGTTTATTAATTACTAAAATATTACAACTAAAATTCTAGTAAGGTACTAACATACCCTATTTGTCCTTAGATTTTTGAGTGTAGCCGAAATGATGGATTTGTTAGAAAATGATGATAGTGACCAAGATATTTTTAATGAACCACCTGCAGTTAATGAGCTAACAGACGAAGATTCAGATGAAGAAGAAGGGACGAATATAAACTGTTTATCCAGAAATCAACTAATGGCACCGGCAGAGAAAAAACAGACCAGAAAAGAAGTTTCAACTATTTCCAACCTAAACAAAATACCAAAGATCACCAAAAAATCAAAAAAAGATCAAATTTAATGGAGCAGTAGCGGTAAAACTATACATATACAACCTAGTCAATTTCAACTTATGGCAGAAGAAAATATTGATGAAGTCACTGCTGTTCAATATTTTGAACGGTTTTTTGATGATACTTTAATCGAATTAATTATTACTGCCAGTTCCGAATATTGCTTATCAAAAAACTGGCCAGATATAAAATTAACCAAAGAGGAACTGCGAGTATTTTTTGCCATTTCTGGGTACAATCCATTGCCAGGAAAAGCAATGTATTGGAGTACATGTAGTGATTTGCGCAACATTGCGATATATGAATCTATGCGGAGGGATAGATTTGATAATATCATGAAATCACTTCATTTTAAATCAAATTTAAACTTAGACAAGCTCGATAAGTTTACCAAATTACGACCATTAATTTCATATATTCAAAAAAGATGTATGGAAAATTATACACCCACCTCAGCAATATCGCATGATGAGGCAATGGTGGAATACTTCGGTAGGCACGGATGTAAGCAAGCGATTAGAAATAAACCAATACGATTTGGATACAAGGTTTGGTGTCAAAATTCACCATCTGGTTATCTAATCGCCTTTGATCCTTACCAAGGAAAAACTTATCGAGGAAATGAAATAATGGAGAGTAAATTTGGTAAATGTTCATCTACAGTGCTTTACTTGCTAGACCAATATCCTATATATACCTTGCTTTCAACCTTATCATAGTTTATAAGTTTATAGTTTATATGTCTCAAATTTAATTTACATTGTAATATACTTTCACAAATAAATCTGAAATTATAAAACATACCAAGATTATTATTATTTGTACTCATATTTCCCTAGCGTCGTCATATAACGACAGCTCCTAAGTCAGGACCTGCGTCCTGTAATTTAATAAAAAGTGATTTTTCATGTATCTATGGCCATTTTTAAACAACTGATTGAATTTCAAAACATTTTGATAAATATTTCTTAATTTCGGAGAGTAGGGGTTAATAGACTATCGATAATTTTAAAATCGACTGAAATGTAACCCTGAAATATCTTAACGCAAAGAATGATTGACTTACGCCATTGTCGTAATAAACGATATGTTTATTAACGTATAGTAAGTCATAGGGACGTAAAAAAATCGATTTAATATAATTTAAAAAATAAGTCGGCATATTGTCAAAATAGCCTCAATTAATCGCATCCGGCGTAGCGACGCGTTGGAACGAAATGATCAGAACGTAGCGGCAGGCGCAGCGGAAGCGATTCGAAAATCGATTCACGGAAAACATTTACTACAGAATTACGCTTTTAAAATTCAGAATTGATGCAAATAGTAACTTACCCGCTGGTCGTTGACGTACCACGTCAAATTAGGCGCAGGTGACGCTATCGGAGCGTGGCATTCGGCCACCAAAGGTCCTCCTCTATCCAATCCGGCCCTGTCCACCGTCACGAGCGGAACCCCGTCAGGAACAACTGCAACAACACAACAAGCCACTTGTTATTAGCTGCTTACCCTATGATATATTACAACAACAAAGCTTGCATTGCAGCTTAAAGTGTAGACAACAAGCTACAGCTTTTGTACATCGGATGATGTATCGATATTTTATCTTACTCGGGGTTAGATTAGAAAAGAAAGTTTCAAGTTGTGCACATTTTTCGTCGACTTTTTGCATGCAGTGTTCGATACACTTAATGGCAAACAACTCAATAACACGCGGAATTCACTTTACAAAGAGTTTGACATGGTTATTACAAGGATATAAGGACATGAGGAAGAATATAAGGACATGATCGCGAGGGTATGTAACAATAAATTTCATAAAAGGTTTGAAGGCGTATTGGAATGTCTTTAACCTTACATCGGAGCATCGGAGGTATTTAATAAATCACAATTTGCTTTAGAAGTTTGCTCTTGCATGTTCCGTATAAAAATTCGTTTTTCTAAATTGATATATCCCATCTTTACATAAAAATTGGATATCAGTTTTGAAGATAAATAAGCTTTTGTATTTTTATTATTTCCTACTTATGTTAATATTTGTATAACAATCTTTTACTTTAGCTTTACAAGTTTGCATAACTTACAAAAAAAGTGTTTTAATAAAACATAAATAACTATATAAGTAACTTAACAAAAAAAGTAAAATGTTATACGCACATACTCGTCTCAAATTCCTGGATCAACTCTTGAGATCTTGCTTATCTGAAGAGCTACGAAGCTAGTCAAATTGGGGCAAAGTTGCAATATTTAAGTATTAAAAAAAGAGCAGGTACCAAATTATAAATACTTAGGAGGGATAATTGCAGGTAATGGTAAATTCATAGAAGAGCTGTACAACAGAATATCCGCAACGACGAAATCTTATCACGTCACTAATAACTGTTTGATAAGTAAAAAGGAGATCTTAAAAGAAACTAAGACGCGAGTAATTAATGCAGTGTATGTACCAATTTTCACTTGTAGTTAAGAAACCTGGATGCTAATAAGAGAGCAAAAAAGGATAAAGACACAGGAGATACGATTTTTGAGAAGAATAGATGGATGTAGACTAATCGATACGATAGCAACGATAAAATCAGATAGGCAGGAAAATAGAAACATAATATAAAAATAGAAAAGCATACCTCGACACAGAAAGATACAAAAAGAACCGATAAGAAAGAAGAAAATCAGAAAAAGCCCAGGAGTAAAGGACATTAAGGAGAAATGGAGAAAAACCAATTAACATGGCTGGAACATTTAATACGCATGCCAGAAAGTAAGTAAGCAACAATAAGATGGAACATGAACATGGAGGGAATAAATTAGATAAAGTCCAAGAATAAAATGGGTAAACTAAGTGAGGCAGAGACTAGAAGTAAAAGGAGTCAGCTAGAGAGATGCGAAACAGTTGACAATAATATACAGGGGCGGAGAAACACAATCAAAAACTAGGAAAACATAACTCGAAAACTGTAGGTTTTACGAGAAAAATTAAAGAATAAAAAAACTCTAAATAAACTAAGCTTTAAAAAACAAATTTTTAAATTGCAAAATTTTCACCCACCAAAAAGTTCTGATAAATAAACCAACAGGGGTCGCACTTTTCAGCCCCCTGTAAAGGTGGGACATGATTGAAAATATTACTATGGGAAACCTTTTACTAAGCATAAAACATCTACCAAATATCATTCTACATTTATCCAAATTTGAGAAATAAAATAAATAGTATATTTTACAACAAGTAATGAAAGTAAGGAAACACCTCCCGCATTTTTTCGCATTTTTTACGAAACACCCTGTATAACACCTTAATTTTATTTTCTTTTTCGAAATTAAGTGTGATGAATGATATTACTCGTATATTATGTACATTCAAACTAGCTAATAATGAAAAAATAAAATGAGGTGTGAGCATTATCTGGTCAAAATAGTTTTTGAAATTTTTGATGAGACAGCATTGTCCTAACCAACCTCTTAATATTTTTACTAAGGTAGATAATAAATAATAAAGTTAACATATTTACAGGCGTTGTTCAAATAATACAATAATTTTCTACCTGCTAAAAAATAACCTTGAGTAAAAAAAATAATCTGATGAAATAAAATATTTTTTGTGCGATCGTACTAGAAACAGCTGTTTGACGGACGCGTTAGCAGCCATAAAGTACTGCATTACCGGCGTTATCCTTAGCAACGGCCTAAAAAGTAACTTTTCAGGCCGTTACCCTTAGCAACGGCCTGAAAAGTAACTTTTACGGCCGTTGTTAAGGAGAGGGCCGGTAATGCAGTACATACGCCGTCATCTGTCAGTGACAGAATGTCACGTAGTTTCTAACCTATAATTTTGAAAATTACTAAAAATTTAAATTGTTTTTAATTCTATCGCACAAAAAATGTAATATGCACCTCGGCCAAAACGTACTTATTCGGCCTTGCCTGTTTGCTGGCCTCGCCTACGTCTCGGCCAGCAAACCAGACGCGGCCGAAAAAGTTACACTTTTTGGCCTTGATACATAAATAACTATTTTTAAACCAATTAATTATTTTATAAAGTGAAGATAGTCATAGACAAAAAAAATTATCGTGGCCCACAGAACATAAATCTTTATAATAATCAAAGATATACCCATTATGATTCTTGTATTTACTTGATGTAACAAATATCTGACTAAAACTGCCGAAGGAAATATCAATATTTGTAAAGACAACAACGAAATACAACGTAAAAAACATCAAATCTGAATTTATATATTTTACTTCAACCAAAACAAAATGAAGGACGCTAAAAAGCAACAATATTATTGCAAATGTGTGTTTATTATGTTTTTATGTTAAACATTCAATATTAATTCATTTTGTACAATTAATTACGCAGTTGCCTCATATTTTCTATCGACTTCTCCAAAAAAATTGTTGTTTTGATCTACCGAATGTGTTTTTATCGATTTGTTTTTGATGGCAGCTTCGTAAATAAGCTTTTTTACATTGTTATTTTGCACATCGAAGACAAATCTATTTTATAGAACTAACAGAAATATTAACCTTTTAAACAATTTCATCACCAAAGTAATAAGTTATAACAAAACCTTCATTAATGTAAAAAATTTAGTCATGCGATACACTTTCCAAATCAATGAAGCACTTCTAGTTAATTTTAAAAACAAAACAAAATAAACTTAGTAAAACCTTGTCAATAGAAGTAAAGTCACAATGAAAATTATCAGTAGTAATATAACAAGTGCATTGAAAATTATCGATAATTTTTGGTAAATATGCCCGAATGCAAGTTGAGTTGACAAAAACACGAGTGCACGAAGTGCACGAGTGATTTTTTCTGATTCAACTTGCATGAGTGAAGATTTGTCAAAAATTACAGATTATTTGTAATGCAAGAGTTATATTTTGTCAAATTAAATGTATGTTATGTCAAATTTTACAAGTACCGTCAGAGTGTTGCGTCAGGGGTGTGGTTTAATCTATATTAAAGTAACGCTACTGGTCGCCGAAATTCGTCAAAATATTATCAAGACCAAAATATTTAATTCCCTCTCCAAATTTATATTTTCGACCAAGCACAAACTGAGATTTCTTAGAAACGACCAATAAACGCATGAAAATCTGTTAATTGCGAAAAGGATATTAACAGTGTATGATTATGTTTATTGGCCGTTTCTATGAGTTTGTTATTGGTCGAAAACGCAAATTTGACAGGAGGATCAACATTTGACAGAAGAACGTAAGTTATTACCGTGCAATAATGCTCCTATTGGTAGTCTCTAGAAGATTTAAAATTAGTAATTGGTTGAAAACGCAAATTTGACAGGCGAAGGAAATTTTCAAAATAACAGATTACGGCGTAAGGCAGAATACTAAGACGCAAATATTTTTAGTTTTTATCTGAAATCTGTTTTAATAATATTATCAACCATAAATTGAGCAACTTTGCGGAATTAAAACCGACACTCTATCTCTTATAATAAGCAAGTTATCTACGTTGGAACACGAAATTTAACCAGCCTGCGCGCAACAGTTTACAATAACCGTTTTGATTGTTGTTTGAAGATTTTAAATGCATATTTTTCTTGAAATCAACACAGTTTTAAGAAACGTGTAATGCTAACATTGTGAAAATTCTACAATGACACATGAAAACCTCTACAAAATCTTATGAAATCGGCGCAATTATCGATCAAATAAAGTTTTATTTTACAGTATAATGACCGAGCGAGCTTTCGAGTTTTCCAAACTAAACCTGTTTAAAATATTAAACGCATTAGAGAGATCATATAGAAATGTTATTCAATTTTCCCGGACCTAATGTAGCATTAAAGGCGTAATCTTTTTATCATATAATACGGTATTTTTACATTATACGGTCTACCTAAATAGCTGTCGTATCCCGGTTTTCATTTAACTCGTTGTTTTGGTATAACTGTTTCAAAAACATAATATGCTTGCGGTTTTAAATTTATTATCTTAGTAAAATATTAACGGACCACTGCGGTTTTTCACTGAACATAAAAGTACGGTCAAATTATTGTAAAGTGTGCTTTATGGGGAGTAATTTTGTTATTTTTACCGTGCGATCGGTAATTATGGCTGCTGTAATTCAAAGGTTAATCCGGCTACCAAGCGATTCAATAATTAAAAAGGCCCAACGTAAAGGCTGATGATTATTTTAATTCAAATAAACGAAACTATAAGGTATGTCCTAGTATAAATAGTATTTCATTGCCATCTTTGTTTTAATTTTTTGTTATTTTGTTGGTATTAAAAAAGCATAACCAAAAACAAGAAAATAAATGTATGTTTTCTTAATTTATAAAAGGCATTTGACGGAATTAAAAAGAACGACGTATGGAAAAGCCTTAAAAAAAGGAATAGATAGAACAACAATTGACGTAATAAAAACAATGTATAAAAAACAGAATATATTACTTTTATTTTATTCTTGAGGCTTTCGCGGCCGTTATCCATAATACAATCTTGGTTTCCGGGTTTGGAACCGCGTCTTCTAGTTGACGTTTCGACCATTGTGTCTTGGTCTTTTTTAAAACGACTAATTTGTGTGGGATGTTGCTGGGTTTACATATCCAGCTTGTGGAGGCGTGGCGTTCCGCTTGATGGGTTTGTTCTGTCTCAGTGATTTTGTGATGACTGGTTTCCAGATGTTTGGGAGTTGTATGCCTGTGTCTCTGTTGTAGTTGTTTGGGTTCTTGATGATTTCCAATGATTCTCGATATAATCTTGGCCAGAAATGGTTTGCGCGGGCCAGTAGTTTTGTTTCTCTGAAGAGGATGTTGTGTCCTGTACCCTGGGCGTGTTCTGCTACCGCTGATTTATCGACTTGTTTTCTTGTTGTTTGTCCTTCGTGTTCTTTGAGACGCGTTTGTATACTCCTGCCAGTCTGTCCTATGTATACTTTTTCACAGGAGCAGGGTATGCTATATATTCCCGCGTGGTGTAGTCCTGTGTCGTGTGTTCTTCTTAATTTATTCGAGAGCTTCAAAGGAGCGTTGAAAACGGTTTTGATTTTATGTTTTTGTAGAAGCTTTGATATTTTGTTAGTCACTCTGCTGATGTAGGGCAAGTAAGTCGTAGCGATGTATTCTTTCTTTTCTTTTCCTTCTTTTGGCGTGGCAAGTTTTTGTATGGTACGAAGTATTTGTTTACGCTGGTAACCGTTTTCTTGCAGGGCTCTCGTGACCATGTTCAGTT